>JAWPHD010010944.1:0-88343 GCA_037043455.1 Cyrtodaria siliqua | reverse complement strand
TGAGTCACCTCCCACCCCACCCTCACCTCCCACCCCACACTCATCTGAGTCACCTCCAACCCTACACTCATCTGAGTCACCTCCCACCCCACCCTCACCTCACTTCCAACCCCACCCTCACCTCCCACCCCACACTCACCTCCCACCCCACACTCACCTCCCACCCCACACATTCCAAAAAAGACATAAAACTATCACTGAAGGTGATGAATACACCAGCTTAAATTATAAGTTAAACAAAGGGCCATAACTCTGTAATTAATTAGGCACAATGGGTGATGTAGAGGGACATAAAGTCATCAGTTGTTAACCACGACGCGACAAAATGTGTTACGGGACAGGATGCGACAGGACGTTACGGACAGCGTGAAAGTGGGGGTACAAATATATATATATATATAAAAATTATATGTCTTTATTAAAAAGAAAATTGTAACTCATTTTTGATCATTTGTATCCAAAAATCCCAAAAATATATCGAAATTCAATAAAAGTAAAAATAGCGCGCCTTTCACATTTTGTATAATGCCCGGTGACACTATTATGGGATATACGGTATAATCCAGGGTTCTAATCACATTTTCCAAGGACGTTTTCTGTTATTGACAGTGATTCATATCATTAGTTGCTGTCAAATGATACAGGCAATTTAAGCTAAAACCATTTTTTTCTAAAACTGACAGGGATGGTACTGTTTGGGCTGGGATGATTTATCGACAATTATTTTCCTTGAGGGTTCAATCATCAGTCCTTTCATAGCCATGACATGCCTGATGTAATTATGACAATAAGTCTCCATCTGGCTTTTATGAGTAGGTAGCAGCCGTGTTACATTATGTGTTACATTATGTGTTACATGAGACAGCCCCAGACTGAAACTCATTAAATAATGTCTGATTTAAATTATGTATCTCTGGTCTCAAATAAACGCCCCCTTTTCAAAATGTTATGCTCCGGGGGCGTTTATTAGGGATTATACTGTAGTTACAACAGTCTCCCACTGATTCTTACAGATGGCGGAGGAAGTTTACAGCACTGGTTCTACCCAGGAATAAAGTGATAAAGTGGAATGTCTGCCTCCACTTATAAAAAATTGACCATCATTATGCATGCTAAAAATGACGTTAAACACCAAACAAGCAAATCTCAAATTATTTTTAACTGAAAATAGTTTTCTGTAATGTCAACATAACAAATTAAGCCAAAACGGCACCAATTCAGAAGGAATTAGGACTTGTTGATATTTATAATCACGCTGCTCTAACCAATCCAAAACATTTTTAATCTAGTATCAAAGTCAAAAACCTTATTAAGTGTCCAAACACCTGTAAACCACAGGAACCAGAGGTTGAAACGCAGGTTAAGTACAACTTTGTCCCCAGGCAGAAAAACAACCAGCTTTCAGTTAAAGCCGAATTATTGGAACACAATACTGTCAAATGGCCAGATTGCTGTAATAGAGTTGTCCTTGGTGTCAAAGCCATGGAACACGATACTGTCAAATGGCCAGATTGCTGTAATAGAGTTGCCCTTGGTGTCAAAGCGGTGCTCCAGTTGTACACATGAAAAGACACTACATTATGTATTTACATTTACAAATGCGTATTCTTAAAAAATAAGTTTTGGATAAAGAATTATAGTTACTTTTAGTCATTACTATAAAAAAATTCTGAGTATTTATTTCCTCTTCTCCTTATATATACATTAATTCAACCTTGCTGTCTGTCCTTTTTAAATGGTATAATTTATAATTATGCAAAATAGCCAAAAGAAAGGCGTTTTTTTTAATTGCTGGCGGCCTTAATTGTCATTCAGTACCTCAAACTACAATAAGCATCTGTTGAGTATGACTGGGTGCACTTGATTTTCTAAGCTATTGAAGTTTAGTAATAGTAATATTTATTGACAATTTTTTAATACATTTTTGTAAGCATTAATTTTATTTTTAATGGTTTTTGGTGAAAAAGTATGCATAATTACGCTGATACCCGTAATATCTGGAGCTGTCAAACTAAATTTTACCAGTATGTGGAGATTATTCTCCCAATGAAATGAAACACGTTTTAAAGAGACACACGACAATCTTTATTGGTTTAAAACTAGCGGCATCCAGTCAGTTTTTCAACTTAATTTGCATATTTGCAATCATTATTATTATTAGAAAAGTTCAAAGCTATTTTTTTTTCAATTACTAGCTTTCGTAATATTGCACCAATAATATTCTTAACATTTGGTTGAATAACAAAGAAATCTGAAATCTCAATTTTTTATTTAATTATATACAAGCAGTTGTAAAGTCAAAATGATACAAGATTAATAAACATAGGTACTCATTTAATGCTCGATACAAACAAGTGTTCCTTTAAGCAATCACCCAAACTAAAACATTAATTTTATACTGCACTTCACTTTGACAGCTGAGGCTTCAAAATCAATAGTTAGAAATCAATAATCAATTACACGTCGTGCATTCACTCAATGAATGGTTGATAAAAATCAAGTACAACTTCCATTTTCACCTACGTCATATTTTATACGACTTACCAAGGACGAGGTTACGTACGTATATATCAAGCACTTGCACGACCCTGGTGTAAAAACATTAGTCTGAAAACCTCTGAGTTACACTGATTAAATACTAACCCACTTCCAGATCATTTGCACGATGAGCAAATTATAACCCCCAATAACCAATTATACAAAACATACCCTTAGCTATTATGCAAAAGATAAATATCGTGCAAAAAATAACTCACAATTATACAAAATATAACCACATGTAACTTAATTATGCAAAATATAAATACAGCATATTATAATCAGTTATATGTTGGTTATATTTTGCATAATTGGTTATTTGTGGTTATATTTTGCACAATTGATTATTATATGTGATTATGTCTTGCATAAGTGGTTATATGTGGTTATATTTTGTATATTTGGTTACATGTGGTTTTGTTTTGCATGATCAGTTATATGTGGTCATATTTTGCATAATTGGTTATATGAGGTCATATGCTACATAATTGGTTATATAATTGGTAATGTAGTCATATTTTGCATAATTGGTAATATGTGGGAAAGTTTTGCATAATTGGTTATATAATTGGTTATATGTCATATTTTGCCTAACTGGTTATATGTGGGAATATTTTGCATAATTGGTTATAATAAAAAATTATGCAAAATATAACCCACATGTAACTGATTATGCAAAATATAACCACATGTAACCAAATCGCAAAACATAACCAACGTGCAAAATATAACCAACGCACAAAATATAACCACTTATTACTAATTATATTGATTGCGGAAAGAGAAACACGTAAGCACTTTACATCCATACCCTGAAAATTGATTTTTTCATGATTGACTGTGGTGAAATTGCTAGATTAATCTACAACTTCTAAGACCATTCTATCAGTGAGATTATTAAATGCATAGATACTTTTGTAGTGAACCTTATTTTCGCAGATGAGAGCCTGTCAAATAGTCTGACATTACCTATTACAATTAATATCGATCATACATATTCTCCCAGTCAGTATCACCACTATGTTCAATTATTCCTCACATTCGAATTAATTTTTTATGAGCAGACTGGGTAGTTCATTGGATATAACACCGT
Organism: Cyrtodaria siliqua; assembly: GCA_037043455.1. NCBI lineage: Eukaryota > Metazoa > Mollusca > Bivalvia > Adapedonta > Hiatellidae > Cyrtodaria > Cyrtodaria siliqua. The sequence continues at coordinate 84,712 of JAWPHD010010944.1, read as the reverse complement.
GGCTTTAGAGCTACAGATTTCCGGAGGAGGCACGTCCGATGGGAAACTTCATTCTTCATCTCATCTCCCTTTGAAGTTGCAGTCCCAATTGAATGATGTTTTAGTCATTTTTAGCACATGTTAGGCCATATATGACTGTCAATTTTTTCGTGATGGAGGTAGACCACCAACTTGTTCCTGGGTATAACAAGTACTGTATACATCATCTGTAAGAAATGACATTTTCTCACAAGTAGAGCTCATACTGAGATTCAAAACCGCAGCAGTGAGAGGTGAGAAGGATTCAAACGCAGTGTCTTTACCATACAGCACTTACCCTGAGAAAGGGAGAAGACACAGATGAAATCCGGATCACCACTCTTTACATTTCTCTAATTCTGTTAATACCCAGCGTTGTGGTTACAGGCCCTCTGTACCACCCTTAAATGTGGTTACAGGCCCTCTGTACCACCCTCAAATGTGGTTACAGGCCCTCTGTACAACCCTTAAATGTGGTTACAGGCCCTCTTTACCACCCTTAAATGTGGTTACAGGCCCTCTGTACCACCCTTAAATGTGGTTACAGGGCATTCTGTGGTTACATGGGACCCTTAAATGTGGTTACAGGTCCTTACATGGAGCTAATGCGCTACATTTAGTTTTACTTTTATTCTGCCTTGTGTAATTAACCAATCATAGAATGGTCTAAATGTGTATCTGTTTTTAAATTACAATTTTTAGGACCACATTTTTAAAAAGAATTAAATCCAATAAACTGTGAGATTGTACTTGAAATGGACATTATCTAGGACGATTTGTTTCTTTATTTTTAACCCCACCCTCACCTCCCACCCCACCCTCACCTCATCTCCCACCCCGCACTCACCTCCAACCCCACACTCATCTGAGTCACCTCCCACCCCACACTCACCTGAGTCACCTCCCACCCCACCCTCACCTCCCACCCCACCCTCACCTCTCACCCCACACTCACCTCCCACCCCATACTCACCTGATTCACCTCCCACCCCACTCTCACCTTAGTCACCTCCAACCCCACACTCATCTGAGTCACCTCCCACCCCACCCTCACCTGAGTCACCTCCTACCCCACCCTCACCTGAGTCACCTCCCATCCCACACTCATCTGAGTCATCTCCCATCCCACACTCACCTGAGTCACCTCCCACCCCACACTCATATCTGAGTCATCTCCCATCCCACACTCGCCTCCCACCCCACACTCATCTGACTCACCTCCAACCCCACACTCATCTGAGTCACCTCCCACCCCACCCTCACCTCACCTCCACCCCCACACTCATCTGAGTCACCTCTCACCCCACACTCACCTGAGTCACCTCCCACCCCACCCTCACCTCCCACCCCACACTCACCTGAGTCACCTCCCACCCCACCCTCACCTCCCACCCCACACTCATCTGAGTCACCTCCAACCCTACACTCATCTGAGTCACCTCCCACCCCACCCTCACCTCCCACCCTCACCTCACCTCCAACCCCACCCTCACCTCCCACCCCACACTCACCTCCCACCCCACACTCACCTCCCACCCCACACATTCCAAAAAAGACATAAAACTATCACTGAAGGTGATGAATACACCAGCTTAAATTATAAGTTAAACAAAGGGCCATAACTCTGTAATTAATTAGGCACAATGGGTGATGTAGAGGGACATAAAGTCATCAGTTGTTAACCACGACGCGACAAAATGTGTTACGGGACAGGATGCGACAGGACGTTACGGACAGCGTGAAAGTGGGGGTACAAATATATATATATATAAAAATTATATGTCTTTATTAAAAAAAAAATTGTAACTCATTTTCGATCATTTGTATCCAAAAATCCCAAAAATATATCGAAATTCAATAAAAGTAAAAATAGCGCCCCTTTCACATTTTGTATAATGCCCGGTGACACTATTATGGGATATACGGTATAATCCAGGGTTCTAATCACATTTTCCAAGGACGTTTTCTATGTTATTGACAGTGATTCATATCATTAGTTGCTGTCAAATGATACAGGCAATTTAAGCTAAAACCATTTTTTTCTAAAACTGACAGGGATGGTACTGTTTGGGCTGGGATGATTTATCGACTATTATTTTCCTTGAGGGTTCAATCATCAGTCCTTTCATAGCCATGACATGCCTGATGTAAATATGACAATAAGTCTCCATCTGGCTTTTATGAGTAGGTAGCAGCCGTGTTACATTATGTGTTACATGAGACAGCCCCAGACTACAACCACTCTATATGATTATATAGGCTTACAACTTTTTCATGTTTATTTTTTATTTTCTTCTTCTTTTTTTTTTATTTAAAGTAGCTATCCTGCCAGCAACAATCAAATTTTACAACATAATGTACAACATTTCTAAACCTACTGATGACCAGGTATATAATTATATAACTAGTATATTTTGAGAATCCAAACTCTCCTAAACGGCTTTAACAAGCCAGACCAACCCCTAAAACTGAACTATCATAATTCATTTTAAGCATATTCAATCAAAAGTATAAAGACCAGTAAAGAAACCAGTGCTTTTGATCCACGCATAAACATATTATGTGACATGGACACTTGGATGAGAGTTTTGATAAACAGCTTTGTTGTGTAGTTTTTGTTATTTGGCAAGCTAGTTACATTAAATGCTCCATTATTTCAAATGTTTGATTAATAGTCAAAAAAATATATTTGAATCTTTTTATATTTATTTTTTTTCAGTTCAAACACTTATGGTATCATATAAAACCATTTGAAGGTCAAATTAAAAGTTTATTAGATTAAATTTGAACTTGACCTTGACCTTGACCCACAAAACAATAGATGTCTTAATGGGTTGTAAAAAGACACTCATTTATTTTATATATAATTTCATGGAAACTTGTGTAATAAAACGTAAGATTTCATGCAAAAATCAGGTCTTTCCCATCCCCGCTCCCCCACCCACCCCAAAACTACAGGACCATTAAACGTTTACAATATTTAATAAGAGGCTATTTTTGTTATTTTGCTAATCTGCATTATATCTGAATGCATAATAACAAATAAACAACATATATTTCAATATTAAAACAATAGTATACTGAAAGAAAAAAGAAATGCATAATGGGTATTTTTGCTATATACTGTATGTTGAATATGTTACTGCTAATCGAATGGTACAGGGCGACATTAGGCCTGTCCTTTGGGAAAGAAGGTTTAAACAGCAACGAACACATCAATAGTTACCCCTTTAAAGTTTCATTATCGACAGAATGTGCATTTGGCCCAAGCAGGCGAGCAAACTTAGGCTTTAAACGTTGCAATCTCTTACCATTAAACACAATACTGAAATGGCTTGACTTTTTCAAGCGAAACTTCAACATTTATGAATTTCGTGCAACAAAGTATCCTTTAAAGGTTCTACTACATGAAATAGTTGTCCTTTCTGTAATTAGCTGCAGCCCTTTTTGTACAAAACACACTGAGATATATCTGGAATATAACCTGGAATTATGTGTGTATAATAGTGTAGTATAGGCATGTTTCTGATTATGGTTTCTTTTTCCTTTCAGTATATAATAAGCCATAATATATGACTGCCCTGTGTGGTTCCCATGCAAGAGTAGGACCAATGCTTATCCAGGGGTAGAATCCAACCAAGTTCATATTCATTATGTGCCACTTGAATGGTGGCAGAAAACACAGACTGTGACTCCAGCAAGAAATGGAGTGTTTACAAGTGAATTTTCAGCAACTCGAGAAGGTTCTAGGCCCATTCTGCATATTTTTATCTAGATGTGTAAATGGAGGATGAGCCTGGAATGTTCATTCCTGTTGGCACCATATAACCTTTCATGTGTTGGTGCGCTGTAAACCCCCAATTCTGTTTAATTATCTTGCCAACTGTCAACAACACAAACACTACACATACTGTGTACATGATCTACTGGATACAACATAAACACTACACATACTGTGTACATGATCTACTGGATACAACATAAACACTACACATACTGTGTACATGATCTACTGGATACAATATAAACACTACACACACTGTGTACATGATCTACTGGATACAACATAAACACTACACATACTGTGTACATGATCTACTGGATACAACATAAACACTACACATACTGTGTACATGATCTACTGGATACAACACAAACACTACACACACCATGTACATGATCTACTGGATACAACATAAACACTACACACACTGTGTACATGATCTACTGGATACAACATAAACACTACACATACTGTGTACATGATCTACTGGATACAACACAAACACTACACATACTGTGTACTTGATCTACTGGATACAACACAAACACTACACATACTGTGTACATGATCTGCTGGATACAACATAAACACTACACATACTGTGTACATGATCTACTGGATACAACACAAACACTACACACACTGTGTACATGATCTACTCATTCTACTGGATACAACATAAACACTACACATACTGTGTACATGATCTACTGGATACAACATAAACACTACACATACTGTGTACATGATCTACTGGATACAACACAAACACTACACACACTGTGTACATGATCTACTCATTCTACTGGATACAACACAAACACTACACACACTGTGTACATGATCTACTGGATACAACACAAACACTACACATACTGTGTACATGATCTACTGGATACAACACAAACACTACACATACTGTGTACATGATCTACTGGATACAACACAAACACTACACATACTGTGTACATGATCTACTGGATACAACATAAACACTACACATACTGTGTACATGATCTACTGGATACAACACAAACACGACACATACTGTGTACATGATCTACTGGATACAACACAAACACTACACATACTGTGTACATGATCTACTGGATACAACACAAACACTACACATACTGTGTACATGATCTACTGGATACAACACAAACACTACACACACCATGTACATGATCTACTGGATACAACATAAACACTACACACACTGTGTACATGATCTACTGGATACAACATAAACACTACACATACTGTGTACATGATCTACTGGATACAACACAAACACTACACATACTGTGTACTTGATCTACTGGATACAACACAAACACTACACATACTGTGTACATGATCTGCTGGATACAACATAAACACTACACATACTGTGTACATGATCTACTGGATACAACACAAACACTACACACACTGTGTACATGATCTACTCATTCTACTGGATACAACATAAACACTACACATACTGTGTACATGATCTACTGGATACAACATAAACACTACACATACTGTGTACATGATCTACTGGATACAACACAAACACTACACACACTGTGTACATGATCTACTCATTCTACTGGATACAACACAAACACTACACACACTGTGTACATGATCTACTGGATACAACACAAACACTACACATACTGTGTACATGATCTACTGGATACAACACAAACACTACACATACTGTGTACATGATCTACTGGATACAACACAAACACTACACATACTGTGTACATGATCTACTGGATACAACATAAACACTACACATACTGTGTACATGATCTACTGGATACAACACAAACACGACACATACTGTGTACATGATCTACTGGATACAACACAAACACTACACATACTGTGTACATGATCTACTGGATACAACACAAACACTACACATACTGTGTACATGATCTACTGGATACAACACAAACACTACACATACTGTGTACATGATCTACTGGATACAACACAAACACTACACATACTGTGTACATGATCTACTGGATACAACATAAACACTACACATACTGTGTACATGATCTGCTGGATAGAACATAAACACTACACATACTGTGTACATGATCTACTGGATACAACATAAACACTACACATACTGTGTACATGATCTACTGGATACACTACAATAACCCTAAATCTCCGGCAAAATGATCAATTTAAAAGTCAAATGAAGTAATCCATCAAATTAAAATAAACGTTAAGAGTGATTACCCTAACTTACATCAACGACTACAAATTATGTGTTTTAAGTGACAATTTGAATTTTCAGGCTTTAAAATATTTGTTTTAATTGGTCTTTCCCCGCACAGGTCAAACATCTCATTATGTTTGTTGCCGGGAGGTATACAAAGTAAGAACTAAAAAATAATGACAAATACCATATACCCCCCACCTCTGTGGCATTGCCTTTCAAATTTTTACAAAAGGGGGCATTTAGTGTATTTTGTCTCAACTAGACCTCATAATATTTAAAAAAATAAAAAAGATGGCCTCCTTTTGAAAGAATGAGTGGGGGTGGGGGTGGCCATATACCCCCTGTTTATACACCTCTGGGGCATTGCCTTTCAATTTTTTACAAAAGGGGGCATTTAGTGCAATTTGTCTAAAGTAGACCACATAATATTTAAAAACAATAAAAAAAGATGGCCTCCTTTTGAAAGAGAGGGGGTGTGGAGACCACATAATATTTAAAAAATTAAAAAAGATGGCCTCCTTTTGAAAGAGGGTGGGTGGGTGGGGGGGGTGGGGGGGGGGGTGGAGTGGAGTGGAGTGGAGGGGGTGGAGGCAATTATTGTTGCATGTGTTCAGTTGGCTACATAAGCTAATGAAATGAATATGAGTAACCCAACTGGGTGATGGAAAGATAGCCTGCCTAATAGGTGTGTGTGTGTCTGTAGTTCTAAGGATTATAGTCCCTCCGTCTTTTAACCAACAGGACATCCGAAAGGTATACGTACGCTAGAATCTGGACTGAACAATCATATGTTCAGACACAACTTACTACTTCTGAAATTAAATATCCAAATGATTGTTTTATTTAAAAAAAATATTCAGATTAAAATTTAATGTTTGTTAAAAAATCAATGTCAGTGAGAGGACTGCATACATTCATTTTGTCCCTGGCGGCATATAAACACTATTTAACCCTTCACCCACTTAAAGCGCGACTATAATAGCCACTGCGTCCATTGCAAACCCAGTCAGTCATTTTCCCCCAAAACACCCCTTTATCACATAAATGGAATGGTCTTAATTCAAAGAAAGAACAGTCCATTATATATATGTAGGGGGTTAAGGGTTAAACAAATAATAGTATGGAAGATCGCTCAATATTCCATATGTGATTAATCTCCAATTTCAGGAAAACCAAGTCTATCTTGCAAACATACGTTTTTAGCTATTATATCATCATGTGTTTTAAAACTATCTGGAAATCACGACAGTCTAAGAATATTCCATGAATAAATATAACTTGTGCATGAAACTGTCTCATAACAAAATATTAACCAAATACTTTCCATCTTAAACATGTCAAATGCAGACTCGTCCTAAATTCACAATTTCTCTATTAGGCCATTATTTTTTTATTATTTGTTTTACGATTGCTCCTAGATAAAATGAATTTATGTTTTGATCATTTTTATTTTTACTTTACCTTTTCCCAGATGTTTATTGAATATTTCTTTCTCCAACACTTTTCCACATTTTGATTTTGATTTTTTCCCTCCTCCTATGACACTCTCAATGGGTTCGTAAAATGAATAATCAAACAGTAATGGCCTTAACATGCAAATGCCAAAATGAATAAATGTTATCATGTCTAAAATCGTTCCAAACCTAATAATTGAACAGGAAGAACAATAATAACTGCATGGTGCTTTAGTCAGCACTTTATAGCCTCATAACGGCAACAGTTTGGATTCTGTGTAGGGGACTTTTTTTAGAAGCAGCTTTAATTAACTTTGCAGCTGCTTGTACTTTCCAGATACTTGAATATTGCAGCTGCTTGGGCTTTGCAGCTGTTATGATTTTACAGATGCTTGGACTTTGCAGCTGCTTCAACTTTTGCAGCTGCTTTAACTTTGAAGCTGCTTGGACTTTGCAGCTGCTTGGACTTTGCAGCTGCTTTGCCTTTGAAGCTGTTTGGACTTTGCAGCTGCTTGGACTTTGCAGCTGCTTTGCCTTTGAATCTGTTTGGACTTTGCAGCTACTTGGACTTTGAAACTGCTTGAACTCTGCAGCTGCTTTGCCTTTGAAGCTGATTGGACTTTGCAGCTGTTTGGACTTTGCAGCTGTTTGGACTTTGCAGCTGCTTGGACTTTGCAGCTGCTTGGACTTTGCAGCTGCTTTGCCTCTGAATCTGTTTGGACATTGCAGCTGCTTGGACTTTGAAACTGCTTGAACTGTGCAGCAGCTTGGACTTTGCAGCTGCTTTGCCTTTGAAGCTGTTTGGACATTGCAGCTGCTTGGACTTTGCAGCTGCTTTGCCTTTGAATCTGTTTGGACTTTGCAGCTACTTGGACTTTGAAACTGCTTGAACTTTGCAGCTGCTTTGCCTTTGAAGCTGTTAGGACTTTGCAGCTGTTTGGACTTTGCATCGTTTGGACTTTGCAGCTGTTTGGACTTTGCAGCTGCTTTGCCTTTGAATCTGTTTGGACACTGCAGCTGCTTGGACTTTGAAACTGGTTGAACTTTGCAGCAGCTTAGACTTTGCAGCTGCTTGGACTTTGAAACTGCTTGAACTTTGCAGCAGCTTGGACTTTGCAGCTGCTTTGCCTTTGAAGCTGTTTGGACTTTGCAGCTGCTTGGACTTTGCAGCTGCTTGGTCTTTGCAGCTGCTTTGACTTTGAAGCTGTTTGGACTTTGCAGCTGTTTGGACTTTGCAGCTGCTTGGACTTTGCAGCTTCTTGGTCTTTGTAGCTGCTTTGACTTTGAAGCTGTTTGGATTTTGCAGCTGCTTGGACTTTGCAGCGGCTTGGTCTTTGCAGCTGCTTTGACTTTGAAGCTGTTTGGATTTTGCAGCTGCTTGGACTTTGAAACTGCTTGAACTTTGCAGCTGCTTGGATTTGTCAGCTGCTTGGACTTTGAAGCTGCTTAATGGCTTTGCAGCTGTTTGAATTTTGTAGCTGCTTGGACTTTGCAGCTGCTTGGAAGTTGCAGTCAATCTTAACTATGCAGGTACTTAAACTTTTCAGCTGTCAACTTTGCAACTTGAACCTTGCAGCCGTTTGAACTATTCAGCTTGAACTAGAACATTTCTGTCACACTCAGATCAGATCCTCAATAAGAATGGCCTGTGGGTAATTAAGTTTGACTGCGGGGACATCTAACTCTAGATGAAATGTAACTTATGCTAATGGGTCACATGACTGAAGCCCTGGCAACTATGACAATCAGGTTATCTCTATTTGTAAACAAAGCTTTATATATACATATGCATAAAAATTAATAACCTTAATAACTCCCACTTCAATCAACTGTCGGTTTTGGAATGTCCCCCCAAACTCGGTTCCCTGTTTCATATAGTTTTTGAAATTTGACCTATATCCTTAAAATACCATATATCCCCTCCATGTGACTGACACATTGTTGAAATATCAGTATGGCATTCTGGGTTAATGAAAGAACAAGTCTAGTAAAATTATTATGTATGTCATTAACTTTATGGGTGGTATTTAGGAGTTCACATTTAGTTTTTAAAAAAATCGGATTATTTATACAATGACATTTTTTTAACTGGGGTTGGGCCAACATGAAGAATCAAACGTTTTCATGAAAATCAAAATGGTATTCAGTCAGTTGCCATGTATTAACTATATAATTTTACACTATGCTGCCTGAAGTTACATCAAATGTATGTATGCCCATGCAATTTTTTCAATTTCATTCCCCACCCACCTTCCCCACCCAACACACACACTGTATTTTTTCTCTTTTTTTTTTGTTATAGTATTTGCAGGTCAAGTGCCAGTGTGAATTTTGTAAACAATGAACCAGGCTTTCTTATTTTTAGCCCCCACACCCACCCACCCACTGTATTGTTTCTCTCTTTATTTTTTTATAGTATTTGCAGCTCAAGTTTCTCTCTCTTTTTTTTTTATAGTATTTGCAGCTCAAGTGCCAGTGTGAATTCAATGAACCAGGCTTTCTTAATTATTTTTAGCAAAAACAAGCTATATGTTCTAGAGACAATTATGGAGTTTTGCAACCTTGACTCATTAATCACAAGATGAAAACAAACAAAACTATATATTATATACTGTATCTATATATAAATAAAGAATCAGAAAGACTACAATAGTGTCACAGTCACCCTTCAAAATGTCTACTTAAAAATGCCAATTTCACCACAACTATAGAGTATGTGTGTTTATTCAAGATACGTACCATGGAATATATACTGTATTCCCACTAATAGAAGACCCCCACCTCCCCCCCCCCCCACCCCACTCACCCCACACACACTCCCCACACCTTCTCCCTACCCCATCTTCAAAATTCAAAACATTTTTTAGTTTGTATCCATAAATCCTTCTATAAAATCAAAATGCAATAAGAAATAATCAAAATTCAATAGAATTAATTTTATTTTTATTGAATTTTGATTTTAAAGTTTATAAGAATGCCCCTTGGCATTTTGCTAAACGCTCAGGCGCTATATTAGAGAAATACGGTAGAGATATTATTTTTTATTGCTGATTTCTCGATAATTTTTTTCTACCACAAATATTTTCAGTCACATGCAGAAATTGAATACATGATTTATAGAATCAAAGGAAGAATAGTTTAATTGTTTCTTACTGGGAAATAAACAGTCCTCCCTAGGACTCCAATACATCCACACATTTGTTGTCTTTTACTGATGACAAAATGAAATTAGCAACAGTGCATGACAAAAACCAGGACATCAAAAGAGAACTTAGACCGGTATCAAACTGGACTGATGTTTGTAAACAATACATAGAAATTGTCTGTAAATGATCAAAAATAAGTGTAGAGGCAAACACACTATTCAGGGAAGTGCTTTGACATTTCCTCAAAATAAAATATTTATGCGAAACATCCTAATATGGTAAAAGGTTGCATCCATCACGTGCATTATGCTATAGTGGTCATACAAGGCTGTATCTTTTACGTGCATTATGCTTAGTGGTCATACAAGGCTATCTTTCACGTGCGTTATGCTTAATGGTCAAACAAGGCTGTATCTTTCACGTGCATTATGTCACACAAGGCTTCATCCTCCAAGTGAGGGCTGGCGTGGCGCAGTTGGCAGCGCAGCGGATTTGTAACTGGAGGCCCAAGTTTCAATCCTCCATGGTGCCACCGAGTTTCATCGGTTTGTTCTTGGGAAAGGCACTTTCCTTTAGCCTCGTCCGTCGGATGGGGACGTAAACCGGGCGGTCCCGTGTATCAGTCTATCCTCCGAGCATGTTAAAGAACCATAGGAATCTATTCGATAATAAGAATAGGGCTTGGTTTCCGGATTCCTATGTATCCTTCCAGCTATAGCATAGGTACACAAAGATGGAGAAGCTGAACGTTTAACATTTCCGGACTGGTGTAATTGTTTAGCATTTCCAGACAGGTGTGACTGTTTAACATTTCCGGACCAGTGTAATTGTTAATTTCCAGACCGGTATGATTGTTTAACATTTCCGGACTGGTGTAATTGTTTAACACATTTCTGGACCGGTGTAATTTTTCAAAACAAGTTTATAATACAATATAGAAATGAGAATCTGTGTATTATAGAAGTTGAGGGTTTAACATTTCCTGTTTGTGTGTTTTTTCACAACAGGGTAATCTCTTCAATATTATAGCCTAATTGCAATCTAAACCAAACAATTCTATGGACAGATGAAAGATTCAGTATTTGATAACATGCAAACAAAAAATACGAAGTTACATATAATAATGACATAACTGTATAAAAGAAGGAAATCATCAATGACTGTATAAACATCAGTTACCACATTAAGACTAAATGAAAATAAAATGGTAATAAAAAACAAAATTATGAAATATGACATGAAGTTACTTTACAAACCAATAATGATCTGTGAACTTGTCAATTTCTTCATGGCTGTAGAAGTATATGTAACAATGGATACCATTTCTTGCACAACTGTTATATAATGCGGGGCACTATAGTAAGCTTTTAGGGGACTCCGGGGGGCCATGGCTCAGGAATGGGAATTTTGCGTTGTTTTCATATCAAGGGAATTTCTAAGAAACACAAATTAGTGTGTTTTTTATTATTGAAGTGGCAGCAAGAACGTACCATTCCAAATGGCAAAAAGTATGCTGTTTTCCTGTATTGTAGTTCAAAAAATAATTAATTATGACTGTCGATTTTTTTCGTGGTGGAGGCAGACCACACACTTTTCCTGGGTAGAACCAGTACTGTACACCTCCCGTCATCTGTAAGAATCGACACTTCCTCACTTACAAGTCGAGCTCCCAGTGGGATTCGAACCCACAGCAGAGAGGCGAGAAGGTTTACAATGCAATGTCGTTAATTATTTTTGCTAATATCTCTGCAAAAAGTATACTTTTGTTACACTAATATTATTTAGAGGGCCCTAAATATTATATCGAAATAAAAAATGTAAAAAAACAGGCCTCTCAGGTATCAATTTAATACAGAAAAACATATTTGAACAATTCTAAACAAATCCCAATCCTAATGGATAAGCCGAGTTTTTGAGTATTTTACCCATACCTTTTTCACAAAACCCCTCAGGTTTATAAAACTTTGAGTATCTTTACTCATCAATTTACTACAAAAACTCTAAACTTTTAAAAATCATGAGTATTATATTTGTATGTATTGTCATGTAGATCAGTTTATTCCATATTTACATGATGGAAAGTGTTCTAAGCATGGGTATTATAATAAGAACAAAGGCCATACAATGTTTTGTTTTACTTAACATCAATTTAATCAGAATGGTTGTTTAGTTTTAAATGTATTAATTCGATTCACATCCATATATATAATTGGACGCATGAACTATTTTTTATAAAAATATGTTATACTCTAAGCATGTTCCTTGTTACTCATTCATTTTGAATCAGCCCCGTGTGGTTCCCGGGGGCCCCCGTTTGGTCACGGGGCAAAGAATAGTGCCACTGCAGATCCCTTTGGAGGGGTAGGCAGAGGGGTAGAATCCCACCAAATTCATGTTCATTTTATCATTTTTTGTTCATGTTCATTAAAGGTCTTCATCATGACTCCTGCATTGTTTCAGGTGCCATCTCGCTCACATCAAAAGAGCAGTGGCAGAAAAACAATAAACGTGGCTCCAGCGTAAATGGAGTTTCTACGATAAAATTTGCAGCAACTCTGCAGTTCAGGGTGAGAAGGTTCTAGGCCCATTTTCCATATTTTATCTCGATGTACATGGAAGATGAGCCTGGCATGTTCATGCCTGTTAGGCGCCATATAACCTTTTCATGTGTTGGTGTGCCTTAAAACCCAATTCAATCATTTGAATCTGATAAGAAAATACTCCTTGCAGTCAAAAATGATCTACAGCTCTGCTGATGTACTCCCTTTTTAAAAAGACCAAAAAAATCCACAACTGACACAATGACCCTACTACAATTGAATATTTATAGGTATCATTTTCTGGGGCGTAGCAAACAAGGTCACCGTTACTTTTAACAAGGTTTTGACTCAAATTTAACAAGGTATTGAAAAGTAGATCAGGTTTACGATACCGTTTCACTGTTGACATTCGCCTGGTGCCAGCCATTACGATCATGCTTGCAACATATTGTGATCGCATTGCGGTCCCATTGTTGGGTATCGATAAAAATCTTGGACGCGGTATAAATTCTCTCAACCCTATAATAAAGTGACACTTATCCGATGTGTCGTTAAAGCAATACTATTCAGTCCAAAATGATAAAACCTTGATATTTACGAGGAGACGTAATTGAAAACTTGAAGCAGCACACTGATCTTAGGCCTAAATTTATATGTGTGGTTCCGGTATCCCAACCGACCCCATTTTTAAGGGGACGACCCTAAACATTTGATGCAAAAAAAGAAATAAAAAAGAATAAAAAAAAATAAAAATAAAGGAATTATTACTATTTTTTTTCTTCAAAGTAAATTAATTATGTTTGCTATCTGTTCCGTACCTGATATAATTTTTTTTATATATTTTAAGTTAGTTTATTAGTTTTTAAAAGTACTGAATGAAAAAAAGAAGACAAAATATAAAATATTTTCCCTACCAACCTGCACTAAAACAAATTAGCCTGTCATAGGAACCACACGTATAATTTTATTTGGCCTTATCATCGTGCAAAAGAAAATTGAGGTGATCAAGATATTACAAAGAAACACTATGTTAGGAGAGTTTAAGAAAACGATACCCACTCAGAGAAATTGAATGCGGTTTACGCGAAACTAAAGACAACATTTCTTATGGCCTTTCAGCCAACGTGATAGTCTGATATTTTGACTCGCAGCGTGTGTTAATAGAGATCTGAACGGCTGATAAATTTAAGCCAGTAGAAAAGAGTTTATGCAATAAAAATAAATTAAAAAAGGAAATAATAATACAACTGTATTAAATTACGTATAGAAGAGCAGAACAAAATGAAATATAAGGGAAATAAATTGAAGGGAAAAGAAAACATTTAAAAACCCATTTCCTCGTAAAAGGTTGTCGAGTCTGGCAAACAAATGTTTTATATGCCAAACAAAACAGGAGCTTTAATGACACCTTAAAGGGATATACGGCTATCTTGAAGCATTAAATTTTGCGCTCATATTTATTAATCCAGTATCATTTTCACTTTAAATCTGCTGGTATATTATATTTTAATAAAAACGTAATTAACTATTGGAGTCATTATTATACCATTATTCTATTAACCCCCTACATATATATAATGGACTGTTCTTTCTTTGAATTAAGACCATTCCATTTATGTGACAAAGGGGTATTTTGGGAAAAATGACCGATCAGCAGTCAGACATTGTAAACCTTACTCGCAGGCTGATCTACAATTACTCGCAGGCTGATCAGGGTTTACAATGTCCGCAAAGGCTATTATAGTCGTGCTTAGTGGGTCAAGGGTTAAACAGAGGTCTCAGATGTCTCTAAATACAATATAAATCAAACTTTAAAATACTTCTTGGACAGAGAAATGTAAACCATACTTATCACTTCTCTGTCATGAACATTCCTTTGGACAGATGTAAACCCGAGGTCACGACATATACACAATGAAATGTACCATAAACCATGATGTAAACCCAAGGTCACACATATACACAATGAAATGTACCATAAACCATGATGTAAACCCGAGGTCACACATATACACAATGAAATGTACCATAAACCATGATGTAAACTCGAGGTCACGACATATACACAATGAAATGTACCATAAACCATGATGTAAACCCGAGGTCACGACATATACACAATGAAATGTACCATAAACCATGATGTAAACCTGAGGTCACGACATATACACAATGAAATGTACCATAAACCATGATGTAAACCTGAGGTCACGACATATACACAATGAAATGTACCATAAACCATGATATAAACCCGAGGTCACACATATACACAATGAAATGTACCATAAACCATGATATAAACCCGAGGTCACACATATACACAATGAAATGTACCATAAACCATGCACTTTCCCATTCCCCAGATGCAGTGTATTAGGCAGAAATAGACTTGAGTGTGCAATTCAGCAAACAGGATGTGTAAAATAATTTCGAATCATGCGCTAAGAGCCAATTCGCTGCAAGTTGGTGTCTCTGAGGCAATTTAATTTTACAGATAAAGGTGAAAAAGGATATTTCTTCTATAAATGTATACAAAACATAACAATATTGAGAAAGTAAGGCCACAACCCGATTTTTCAAAAACGGCCATGCAAAGGATGGCTGCACGGTTGGCCGGCTAATACACTGTCTCGATGACAGCAGGGACTATTCATCATTGGAATACACAAACAAACACTCATAAATAAAACTATGACACCTCGTTTCATTGTGGTCTGAGTATTAACTTTCATAACCCATCCAACAACTTCTCCAAGAAGCGAAAACGGGGTTGGCTGAGGTATGAAATAAACATGCTTAAAGGGACACTGTCCGTAAGTAAGCAGATTTTGAGCATAACCAAATAACCGTCTTGACTTTTATTCAGTGAAATGTATACATGAAAACATGAGCATAGACTCTTAGAAGTCTGTAGTAATACATTTGTGAGTTTGAGATTATTTTTTTTAAATTATTATTTGTAAATAAAGTGGGACCCGTATTTACCTTTTCTGCGATCACGTGATTTCCATTAGTGTCCATTAGCGCATTAGGTTTTCACCATAGTATGTATTGCGTAATATGTATAGCCCGGTTAGCTCAGTCGGGAGCTGTGTCGACTACTTTACGCTCACACTCACGCGAGTGTAATTTTAGTTTGGGCTGCGAGTTCAAACGCTCGGAGCGGTTTCTCTTTTTTAGTACCGCGATTGAATTCCTTCAAACAATCCTGCTTTTAATTAGTAAATATTCAATAATGTTTGGTGTGTAATGTTTGCGAACAAAATGAGTGTGTGTTTTATAAGCTAAAAGTTATGGACAGTGTCCCTTTAAACAGTTTGCATATTGTAAAATTAGAATATTTAATAGGTAATGTAAACAAGTTATCACATTTTTCAGTAAAATATTTTTAAATGTGTTGTCGAAATATCTGTTATAAAATCGTTATACTATAAGCTTTCCCATGCTCCATGAAATTAACGCGGGACCACGTAATGTGAAACATTAAAGAGGCAAAATGCTATTGAAGCAATCACACCATATTATGCACATAGCAAATAATGGATGACAGGTCTGTGAAAATAAAATTAATGGTACACAATTAGGCAATCTTGATTTTTTAAAAGCTTGTGGTACCCCTTAGTTTTTCTACCTAAAATGCTTTGTTAAGTCAATCATTTATATTAATTATAAGCAGGGATGGAAACTAACTTTTAAAGCTTGGTTGCCAACGGGCAACCATCTTCTGGATTTTGGTTGCCCAGCTGAAAATTTATGAGCCCAGATTCCATCACCTATGAAACAGATGAAGCTACAGTTGGACAGTTCAGCTGCTATCTTGTGACATTCAGTTTCTGCGATCGTTTACAAACACTGGTGCAGATTTGTGATTTCTGTAGGTTCTACCTTCTTCAAGCCCTTTCATGTCATCTAAATTACACATCCATGTGAAATCAGTCAATGGCCTGTTGTTGATGACTAATGCATGGCATGTACTGAACATATGTGTAAGTTTTTGGAAGACTGCTGCATTCAATTTTTGAAGTGTTTGGGCAGCTGTGGAGTCATACTTAGGTTTGGATTTTGCCAGTTCAATACTCGCCGCCCGCTTATGGCTATCCGAGTCTTCGTGTTTCTTTATGCTGCCAATTTTCATGGAGGTACACCCCGAAACAAACGAATTTTGAAGACCTTGCGCAATGCAATATTGACATTGCATACCGCTCGCCGTGTTTTGTAACCAAGGCCTGTTTTCTGTCCATTCCGACTGAAATTCACGTTTACGTTTAGATTTATCGTACTCTTGATTGTACTTTCTTTTTTCACCTGGATAGGGGCCTTGACTTGGGCGATCTACGTTCTCTAAGTATCGCCACATTGTTATCGCACATTGTTATTGTCACGACACGTGCGAAGCCATATTGTAAAGAAAAATACGTAACGAAATTTCATTGGCTGCTGGTTGTATGATGCAATTTCATTGTCTGCGGTCAAAAAATGCGAGATGGGTAAACGCATTGACGAATAATGCCGAGGAAATCGACTTAAGCTTGTCGAAAAAGCTAGTCGCCCGGGCGGACTACCGACTTATGAAATCTTCTCGCCCAGCTTGAAATGTAGTCGTCCCGGGCGAACGGGCAACCGTTAGTTTCCATCCCTGTATAAGAATCAAATGAAGCAAATTGTTTTTGCATATTACTAACTGTTGATTACATTTCACCAATTATATATTCAAACCTGTTTGTTTGTTTGTTTGTATGGAGTTTTACGTAATTTTTCAACACACGTAAGGTTATATATGACGGTAAATTTTTTGTGGTGGAGGTAGACCACCCACTTTTCCTAGGCAGAACCAGTACTGTACACCTCCCACCATCCGTAAGAGTCGACACTTCCTCATTTACAAATCGAGCTCCCAGTGGGATTCGAACCCGCAGCGGTGAGAGGCAAAGGTTTACAACGCAACGTTGTTAACCATTCGGCCACGGAGATGCTATATTCAAACATATGATAGAATAATAAAGGAAAGTTGATTGCAAGCAGATTTAAAATCAAAACAATACTGGATTACCAAATTGAGAGGCTAATTTTAAAAAAAGATACAACACTGTCCAGACTCTATTGTACCTATACCTTTAGGACGTCCTATTGGTTAAAAGGTGGAGGGACTATAAACCTTAGAACTACACAGACACACAATACAAGATAATTAAAGACTTCAAGATTGCCCTGAATGTGCCATGTCCAATTAAATATTAATCACACAATGATACATGGTTGATAGTTCAATTATAAAGTTTGATACAATTTTTTATAACAACCATTAATTTATTTATAATGAACAGTAATTGATTGCTTGAAAATAAGTATGGTAAATGGAAAAATTAGCTTTTTTATATAAGTGCAAATGGTTTCAGGGAGAGGTTTGATAACGGCTTTCCGAGAGAATAATTTGACGCTAGAGAAATGTTTCCAGGCAAAGAAGCCACTTTTCCATCTACCCTATTTCCACTAATAATAGCACCCGGGCGCTCTGCAAAATGAAAATGAGGCGCTGTTATTAGGTGTTTTTTTGTGTGTGTTTTTATTAGGGTTATACTTCAAAACAGTTTTTGCCAGATTGTATCCCCCAAACTGAGCCTCAGATGTCATTCACATTAAATCTAACTAAACTATTTTATTTTTATTTTACAAAAGATCAAAAATTTATATATATATATATATATAAGTATAATTATATTATTAGATTTCTAAAAAAAAGAAAGAAGAAAAATGTCACTTTTTTTTTTCTAAGTGTGACCTTGACCTTGGAGCCATGGACCTGGATTTTGTGCGCGACACGTCATCTTGTTGTGGTGAGCACTTGTGCCAAGTTATTTGAAAAACCGTCCTTATTAACCAGACACGAAAGCACTTCCTTTTGACCTTTGACATCTAAGTGTGACCTTGACCTTGGAGCCATGGACCTGGATTTTGTGCGCGACACGTCATCTTGTTGTGGTGAGCACTTGTGCCAAGTTATTTGAAAAACCGTCCTTATTAACCAGACACGAAAGCACTTCCTTTTGACCGTTGACATCTAAGTGTGACCTTGACCTTGGAGCCATGGACCTGGATTTTGTGCGCGACACGTCATCTTGTTGTGGTGAGCACTTGTGCCAAGTTATTTGAAAAACCGTCCTTATTAACCAGACACGAAAGCACTTCCTTTTGACCTTTGACATCTAAGTGTGACCTTGACCTTGGAGCCATGGACCTGGATTTTGTGCGCGACACGTCATCTTGTTGTGGTGAGCACTTGTGCCAAGTTATTTGAAAAACCGTCCTTATTAACCAGACACGAAAGCACTTCCTTTTGACCTTTGACATCTAAGTGTGACCTTGACCTTGGAGCCATGGACCTGGATTTTGTGTGTGACACGTCGTCTTGTTGTGGTGAGCACTTGTGCCAAGTAATTTGAAAATCCGTCCTTATTAACCGGACACGAAAGCACTTCTTTTTGACCTTTGACATATAAATGTGACCTTGACCTTGGAGCCATGGACCTGGATTTTGTGCGCGGCACGTAGACTTGTTGTGGTGAGCACTTGTGCCAGGTTATATGAAAATCCGTCCACGAATGTCAGAGTTATTGACTGGACACGATTGTACGGACGAACGAACAGGCAACTACAATATGCCACCCTTCGGGGCATAAAGAAGGTGGAGGCGTTTCTATCACAGGGAATAACTGACTACGCCTATAACTATCTCATAAGTACACGCATCCAATTAATTCCATATTAGCAGAAGGTTCAGAGAAGTACATTAACACCTTCTATGACAGGAGTCTGGGCTAGCCCTCCAACTAAACTGTCTAAATTATAATCCTGAGTTATTACAGAGGGTACCATCTTCAACACTGTATCAATATTTAATTTGCTTCTGCACATTTAAACTGTCTGATAATGTATTGGGTAAGCACCTATAGTGATATGATGACCCTGGATCAAGCACCTATAGTGATATGATGACCCTGGATTAAGCACCTATAGTGATATGATGACCCTGGATCAAGCACCTATAGTGATATGATGACCCTGGATCAAGCACCTATAGTGATATGATGACCCTGGATCAAGCACCTATAGTGATTTGATGACCCTGGATCAAGCACCTATAGTGATATGATGACCCTGGATCCTGAGGGGGCACTCCTGAGTTTCGCACGAATGTCCATGTGTAAATCAGAAAGAAATCAACTAAGCATCTTTTAGGTCCATGGATGGCATTTATAATAATTATGAAGCACATGTTTGAGTTTGTTTTCAGTTTTGAGTACTTCTAAGTTTATTTTGGTGTATTGGAATACGCATTCTTTGGTTTTTTTTGGAGGCTATAAATAGAAAAATGCTCAACTAGCAAAAACTTCCAAAAAGTAGGCAAAATGCCTGATTTTGACTCGCGGGGAGATCAGCATGGAATAACTTTTTAAAATGCCGGATAGGGTATGTACAACTTGGCATTTCCTGATATGCAAGAGCATTATGAGTGCAGACATGACCCTGATATGCTTAGGATTTTTTTTTTTTTTTATTTATTCATAACTTTCACACCCGGTCAACTTCCCGTAGGTTGAGATATTCGGTAGGTGAAAATAAAGGGGTTTACTCGGACTTTATCCTCAATCTCTATATGAAAAATGAAAATAGTATACAATGATTTAAATTAAATGTATCCATATTGGTGTTTTAAAATCAGACAACACCAAAAGAAGGTACATAAATGTACACAAAAAAATAAAGCTTTTAATATAATTATTACTACAAACTAGTTTTATTTAGGGCTAAAGTCAGTTGAGCACCAACGATAAACACCGAGTTTACACCCTACCAGAATGTGGAGGTCTTTTATTGTATTGATCACTGATTGGTCAAATTATTTTGATGATGTCATTTGAAAGTTATGAAATGACATTTGACACATTGCTAAAATTGTTTTGAGGGGTGGGGTAATCTTAAAGAAATGGGACTAAAGTTGTACAGAAAATGCTTTTTGATGCTTTTATTTGGTATGGAAACATGTGTAATTTTATTGTCTTCTAAGAAATGTATGACACAATGATGATGTGATTTATTTTTGCTCAAGGATTCAGGCTAAGAGCTTGTCATGGGTTTGATTATTGAGAACTGTACATTAAACTGTGGAGTACCCCCTGAGGCCTCACAGTCTGTAATACCATCTTAGTAAATTCTTAGACAAAATTAGTGCAATTTTGACCACTTGAGTTAAAAGCAGCTACTTCAACAGTCTTTTTCCAAACCCATAATGTCAACAAACTGTCTGTGGGATATTACAGCCTATCTTAAACACATAATTTACGAACCATCCTTTCTTATAGAGGGAGCACATCCGTGGCCGGGATGTTAAAGACACTGAGTGTGAAACTATCTCTCCTCTCACAGCTGTGTGTTCGAATCCCACTGGAAGCTCGACTTGTAGATGAGAAAGTGTTGATTCTTATGGATGGTGGGAGGTGTACAGTACTGGTTCTACCCAGAAAAATGGGAGGTCTGCCTCAATGGTGTATTACATCATGTTCAGCACATTTTAGGCTATATATAACGGTCAATTTTACTATATAGACTACTAAGTAAAGAATTAACAAAAGCATTGCCGTGCTGCATATACGCTTGTCATTTCATTTTGTGGACCTAATACTTCGAAATCACTTGTAAAAGACTTAAAAAAATGTGACCTAGAGAGTTATGGGCCTTTATCAGATGTATTCATTGGATCATAGTGCTGGATATCGCATACAAAAAACAAGATATATTGCCTTGTACAACTGAGTTGATAATTTCAATTGACTTTTCCGATTTCCTTGTGTACTTCGATGCAGATGAACGTGATGCAATGTTGGTTGTACTTGTCAATGAGAAACATTACGCATGGCAGTTCTGATGTTGACAAATTATGTCTACTTTCTGTTTTGAATTTGTATTCAACATCGAGTAATGTCTTCGTAAGTGAGTTACCAAATGTGTTGTGCTGCCGGAACAATTACAAAATGCAACATTACCTAGATCTATTATTGTAGCGCCCTTTATAAGCCCAAAGCGATCCCGAACAAACGGTTTTGCTCTTTTGTTTTTAACATTTCCCAATCACTTGAATCGGCCATGCTCGTCTGAGTGCATGGTAGCCAGCACTACATATGTGCAAATTACGATAAGCGAACACCAGATATTATTGGAAGTGCTTCTATTTTTAACTATAATGGTGTCCACTTCCCAATATGTGTATTTATGATTGTATTACAAACACGGGAACCGTACAAAGTTAAAAATAGATCTGAGTTGCAGATTATGATTAACTTTTATAATCAAAACACGTGTAGAGAAAATCGGTATGAACCGATATGCTAAAAAAATATCGTCATCAATGAGTGTGTTGTTTGTGTGTAGGGGAAGCATCCCAGCGCATACTTTACAAATATAAATATATACCTATTTTACAACCCACTCATTCTGGACAAATACTTTCATGCAATAGGTAAACAAAACAACAGATTACTGTCTTATAATATGTTGAAATCTACCTTATCTAGTTTACTTTATATTTAAAAAGAAGATAATAAATCGCTTAATCATTTAAAGAAAAAGGGGGGGTGGGGGGTAAAGTTTCACCAGGTAAAAATATGAGGTTAACAATGATTTGAAGTATGGACAGTTCTCAAGTAAAAATCTCCATAATTTGCATTATCCTCTCTGTGATTTAAATATAATACAAAAATGTTTGACCATTGACCAGTGTTCCTCAAACATGTTCAGTTCATTGTTCTTAAGAGCTATTTTTTTATTTCATTTCATACATAAATGTTAAGCTTTTCTGTAAGTTATCAAATGATAATTTTTTCCCTAGACATCTGCTTCTGTATATATATCGCTTTATTTCCAGTATTAAGATGTTTTTTTCACAGGACTGAAAGTTTTTGACACCAAAAATCAAAAACTGCAGCGCTATAATGGATGATGCTGAAGATGTGTACACATTTTCATTGTTGTAGACGTAGACTTTGAAAGTTATTAGCCACAATCAGTTGTCAGGTAAAGGTTTACGGACAGACAGATGGACTGACAAGGTCATGACAAAATACGTCCCTGTATAAATAGTCTCCTTGAATAGTTGTAATATACTGAACAAAATAAATTTAGCATATGAAATGCATGTCATTTCTATAGACGAGATACAAAGCCATGTATATTGATGGATCAATGATAAAGTGACACAGATATGACCAATAATAATGCTACACTGCCATCTGTAAACAAAGAAGGTGATAAAAATAAAGCAAATATGGAACATACTTGTATAGGTTATCAAAAATCGTTCTCATTTCAATGAAAAGGGAGGTAATTTTAAAATTACGAAATTTGCAACGTTATTTTTGTTTGAGAATAACAATCATTTGTGAAAACATTTCAGCAGTTTTTAAACAATGACAGAATGGGCAGTTCTTGTCAATGCCAAACATTAAATTTGTTCAAAGCAATACGTTTGTAAAATTAAATAAGTTGTTTTTAATATGTGTGACGTAATTCTAATACTGTAATTGCTTGCAACAAAATAATAAAATAACAAAAAAAAATGAAAATCACATTCTTACCTAGCATTTCTAATATCTTCAAACAATTATATCAATGCTCATAGGTTTAATAAAATGTCCCTAAAAGTTGTGCTAACCTTTTTTTGTTCAGTATATAACTGTACACATTTGACATACCCAGATTGTTAATAACACACCTTCGTTGACAAATATACGCTTTTGCGCTTTCGTTCTTATCAATACCCATAATCTAATGTAATTCATCTGCACAAATAAAAAAATAACCGCACGCCATGATGTGCAGTGCACCTGCTTTTTTTTTTTTGACAAGAGGAAAAAGTAAAAGACTGGTTAAACACTTCTATGAAGTAGAGTTCCGGATCAGTTTATCAAAATAGATGTTTACTATCTATCGGAACTATCAGTTCAGCATAAACTCCACGACAGTTTAATGGCGACAGTGATAGTGATTTGGGTCATTCACAATTGCGATCCATTGATATTTCCATGTATCGTCACACGACCACTTTCTTATAAGTTATACAGTTACCCCCGTCACTATTGAAGAGTCACTGATCCACAACGTCTTGACATCATTATCATAGCTGTTTATTATAAAGTAAAATGATTCTCATCCCTTTTCAAGCACGGTTCAGTCAATTTTATTGTCCTTTCAGCTCGTAATATTCAGCGAATCTTACCGCTGTGCAGATTGTAAGATATCTAGATCTTAGTTATTAAATTTAATATTAGTGATCTCATATCGTGCAGAATAGATGTAGCCGTGAATATTAATGATATTTTTCTGATAGATTTTTAAAACGTGCACCCATTATACACATGTGACGATGGCCTTGTGCCAAAATATATAGCTTTCTTACAGATAGCAATAATTATTAAATTGTGAGGCTTTTGGCGCTTTCCTTGAGTGACTTCTGCTACATAAGTTAACTATCAAATAACTTGAGGTTTTGTGTCCTTTGCAGCAAGTGACGTCTGCTAAATAACTATCATATAACTTGAGGTTTTGTGTCCTTTGCAGCAAGTGATGTCTGCTATATAATTATCAAATAACTTGAGGTTCTGTGTCTTTTGCAGCAAGTGACGTCTACTACATAATTATTATAATACTGAAGCGAAAAAGAAACGCAACTCAGGAATTTCCGCTATATAAATTATATTGTATATACTGCACACTTAATTCCACATAATCCCAAGATGTTTTGTAAAAAAAAAAAGTTAGTTAGAGAAAGGACACAACTGTGATGTTGTAGACGTTTTAATCACAGTACACTTTGTAACAAGAAATTCATGATGTTGAAGTTCCTCTTTGAAAAATTGAGCCATTTCAGTACTGTATTAACGTAAGGAGTTTGCAAAATTGTGTATCCTAAGTTTGCTCACACGCATACTCTGTCAATAACGGAACTTTGAAGGAATACTATTTGCTGTGTTATGTGTTGTTTTAGTGTGTTTTTTCCGAAAGGAAAGGTCTTACGTAGCCATGTATCATTCGATTAACAGCAGATTATAGTATATACAAATATAAAGCGGAAATTCCCGAGTTGCGTTCTTTTTCGTTTCAGTATAATACTTGAGGTTTTGTGCCCTTTGCAACAAGTGACGTCTACTACATAATTATCATATAACTTGAGGTTTTGTGCCATTTGCAGCAAGATAACTATCATATAACTTGAGGTTATGTGCAAGTGAAGTCTACTAATGAAAAAAGGCGATAACCTGTTTACCTGTTTATAAAATGTTTTAATTTTACAATATAATTATGCAAACTTGTTAAGCCAAAATTAAGGTTTTATTTTATAACCCAGGTCAACCCCGTTTTCACGTCTTGGAGAAGGGTTTGGATGGGGTATGAAAGTTAATGCTTGGACCACATAATGGAAACTCAGTACTCCATTTCCAACTTACTTTATTTAAAGGGACACACGCAATCCTGAAGTTTATATCAAGCACTGAAATTAGTATCTCAATTTATTTACATAGTATCATTTTGACTTTAAACCTGCATGCATGCATGCATATACACAGGAAAAATGTTGTGACATGTGCCACATGTGTTACTTTCTTATTATTTGCATGTTTCTTTCATATATACATCATGATATTTACATATTTACATATGTGCCACATACATGACACATATGTGTTACATATGTATCTCATATATGTTTCATGTTAAAATAATACACCTGTACCATATATGAAATGTAAACATGTATTTCATATGCAATTCTTATACCTGAAGTATTTTTTAAAAAAAAAATGGTAGAATATTGTAGAAAGTGGTTTAACATACTTTTTTATTTTTAATATTTTTAAGTAAAATTATATTTTCATATGTATTACATATGTGTTACTTTCATATGAAATGCAAATGTGGAATGCATATGTATCACATATGTAAAACATAAGAATTTCATGCCTAGATATTTTTCTTGTGTATAATTAAATAAAATGTTGAGTTTTATGATTTTCGTCTTAATTTGCCATAGGTTTAAATATATTATTGATGCAATATTGTTAACAGTTAATAATGCTCAAAACCAGGTCCTTTATGCTATTCTTATCATTAATTTTCAGGGATGAAGCTTAACATCTTGGACTAGGAGCCAACTCAGGCCCCTTGCTGGCAAAAAGTTAGCGGCCCAGATTCAGAATCAGTAGCCCAGATTGTCGCATGTCACTTTATTCAGGGAGTATGTATACTTATGTATAAGTATACTTACTCCCTGCTTTATTATACCAATTTTCGAAAGGGAACTTTGTAAAAACTTTAGAACTGATAAAAATCTTTTTAATCAATAGAATTATTTATTTTAAAACAAACAAAAACAAAATCAACCAAACAAATCTTTCATTCCCCAATGCGAAGTTAGTACAGTATCTACTCGCAAGAGTCAAACTCAGTATTCAATGTTGTGAATTGAGCAAAATTAAATTCCATGTTCCTTCTTTCCTTAAGAAAGACAGGAAGAGCCAGACAGAAAAATAAGGATAGTCCAAGTTATCTATTACATTATAAATAGTATTTTTAAAGAGTTGTGTTATAAATAAACAGAACTAGAATATGTAAATTATTGTAATAAAGATTAAAAAAGGATATTATTCAACTAATGTTTTATTTTGTTATAAATAAATTATATTAACGTCATAGTTTTAAAATTCATCTATCAACATGATTCTCTGCCATATTAATGATATTATTGACGATTTCTAAAAGCACCGATTTCTAAAAGCACTGCATTTTATTAATCAAAAGCCGACCCTTCAAATTATAATGCAAATATTGATGTGTAAAATAAACACTACCATGTCTGCTTTAATGTTGATTTTATACCAGCAAATGTTACTTGTCCTCATGGACATCTGATTTTACATTATCATTCAAAGTGCAAAGGACCATAACACACAGTTTAGTGGGAAACCGTACATCGCAACATCTCGAACATCATCTTGGTTTTGCAGTGTAAATTATAGTCAACAAACTGTCGTGAAAATAAAAACAAAAGTTTGTTTTACTACTGTTTAGTTCAGAAAAAATTACGTAGTTCACGGGACTACTCAGCTTGGAGATGTATGTTGTAATGCAAGACAAATTGCACTGGTCCCAAACTAGACCAGATTTTTTCACAATCGCCAGCTGGGCGATTTTCTTGCGAGTTGAAGCAGAAAATCACTCGGACTGGCAAATGATTCAGCAAATGCAAGTTATGGAGAAAAACGGGACACCATGAGTTTTTGCCATGTGCCCCTTTAAGAGCTTCGAGTTATTAAAACATTGTGTCAACAGTTTTAAGATCTGAAGAACTGAATTACACCAGGCCGTTTTCCATAAAATTGGGAAGAGGCCCAGACCTGTCCATTTTGGGGAAAAAAGTGTGCTTATTTCTCATTTTGGGAAAGATGTAAGATTTCATCAATTCAGTAAATATGGCTACATTTTGCTTTATATTTTCATCCCTCATTTTATTAATACTGTAACTACTGGCTTCTCAGTCAGAACTGACTTAACAGACAAAATGCATTGCAGAATTAATGCTTTTTTCTCAAATTCTGAATACTGCTGCTTTCTGATTGGGAAAACTTTCTGCCACATTTGGGAAAAAACAGTCAAGTTTTCAACTGGGGAGAGGCCTGTTACAGGCTTCTGATAAACTATCTTAATAGCAATGTTTTTTACACAGTTGTATAATTTATGAAACTGGAAGGCTCTATAAAATTATCAAAATGGAATACTCCTATTTCCAACTATTTTTAATATCCAACTGTCTGCATGATTAAGTGATCGTGGCTCTCATTAGTTTTAGAAAGATCTTGCAGAATTAAAGTTCAATTGTTCACACTACCTTGCACCTGCACGCATGCAGGTAATATCAATAAGGGATGAATAAACCCGTGAAATAACACTAAATACGAGTCATGTTTTCTTCAATACTATTACATTAGAGACATATGCAAACAAAGGCGAATAACTGCCTTTGATAACGAGATTTATCATGCAGATATGCACGTTTCTGCCTAATAAAGGGGTGATCTTAAATAAATTTTGCTTTATTAGGCACTGACTTATAAAGCAAATCAATGCAGAATCCCTCTGCGTTTATTGTACGTAACATTGTCTGACGTCATGTACGTAACATTATCTGACGTCATAAAACAAACAAAAAACAACAACATGGCGGCGTCATCGATAAGCGTAACATTCTGCGAAATAGATAATAATAGTAATTCATAAAGAAAATGTGGATAACCTACATGATAAATAGAATATTATATCAGTGCCTAATAGAGCCTCGCCATTCTTCATTTTCTAAGCCTCGTCTAATAAACTTGATAGTAAAAGGCACTGACATAATTTCCTTTTTTCAGTTATAGCGGTAAAAAAATTGTGACAATGATGACGCAAATGAATTATTTTACCAGTCCTGTCGCTTAGCAATTAATGACCATTTCCATTTTCGATTTTCAACGCATACGTCTCTTTGGCATTGAAAGTTGTCGATTTGAAGTTCGCTTTTCTCGTCAGAATCAAGCATACGAAGTCAAAAAAGTACAGAAATCTCAAGATAAATGTTTTAATTTACATGTTGCGAAGAAATGAACTCAAAATTGATTGAATATTGTGTTGTACACACGTTTTACCTGCGACCCACTTGCACGGATTACACAAAATGTCGGCCTTTTGCATTCAATATTATCATCATGTTGGTTTTTTTCAAAGCATATTTTGCCAAGCCATAACCTTGATTCTTATAAATATTATGTTTGCCTGAAATTTCGAAAGTTAAATATTATTTTAAAACTAAGATAGATGATAGATGTTCTACGATTCGGAAGATTTCAATGGATGAAAATATACTATTTTTGGAAGGGGTTTCCCGGGAATACATATCACCTCTATTTTTAAACTTCCAATCAAAATTGAGCGCACTTGCGAGAAGCAGAGCGACCTATTGCAAATATCGCGTATTGTTTACATAAGCTACTGTAGACCGCAATGCACTCAACAGTTACGCCAACACGATTTGGGGTAGGAATTTGGGAGCTCCCGGAATCCTTAATATTTTATGACGACAGAATACCGGAATCTGCAGATGTGTACCAAAGAACACAACAGACAATAGACTTGTTTTATGCAACAGTCAACTTAAAGTCTAATTCTGGTGTTATATATAATTTGATAGACTATTATTGAGGTCTTACCAAAAAAAAATAATATAATAATCCGACCCCCATTTTTTTGGGCATGTATGTAACAGGAAACCTTTTTTTTTGGGCAGGTAACAACAAACCTTTTTTTAGGCCTAATTGAGGTCTTTGTTTGCAGCGATAATGAACATAATTGTAATTTACTGTCATAATTATTATGGTGTAACTGACAGACATATTAATAAATTAATAATTTGTTATTAGGTCTGTGGTGTGACTTAAGTTTGTAAAGTTCATTTAAATTCAAAGAAGTGTTATTATGGCCAGTTACTTACCATCTCCTTCAACAACCAGGGAACACGCTGCAAGGAGGCAGCCAATCAGAAGCCAGCTGGTAGAGCCTTGACCAATCAGCTCGCACCATTTTCTCATCCTCAAAAGTTACCTGAAACACAAGGAAATAACATTCAATTACTTAAAAATTGGAAGATAATAAATATGGATTAAATTCACACCATCATAAACAGCTAGTGTAACAGGGAAATGAACACAAGTGGGGCAAACCTTTTATTTCTAATTCAGATATACAGGGAACACCAAGAGACAGAAAGTTGTGAAAATGATTTATTTGTTTGTTTGTTTGAATGGTGTTTTAGTTGTTTTTTTGTTTGAATGAGAGGCAGACCACCCCATATATAACAGTCGATTGTTTGTGTGGTAGAGGCAGACCTGGGTAGAACCAGTACAGTATATCTCCTAACATCCATAAGAAATCTACACTTTCTCACTTGTCACAAGTCGAGCTCCCAGTGGGACACTCAAAGCAGTAAAAAACGGTTTTGTTGCTTTTTGCAGTAAAAAATAAGATATTTTATAAAAACAAATAGTTGTTTTTATATATGTAAAATGTTTACATTATTAAACTGGAACATTTCAGTTTTAAACTGTTAAAATTTTTCACAATTTGAGTATAATTATCAACTAGACAATACTTTTACACAATGTTTGCCTATATATAATCTTACGTCTCCTGTACATTGTTTACCGTATTTTACCTTGTATAGTACGCACCCGTGTATAATACGCACCCCCCTCTCGGAGGTCAAAACTGGGGTAAAAAAGTTGTTTCCGTGTATAGTACGCATCAAAATATTATGCTTTCTATTTCAGATAAAGGTGAAGTCATTTGTTAAGAAACATGAACAGAAGAAGCTTTTCATTTTCATTTGTATTTAACGCATATTCAGACTGTGATGTATTGTAGTAATAGTGGTAAAATAAACTAGTGGGAGGGGTGTGGGTGTGTTTATTTATTTGTGTTGACAGTAGTTTTCCTAGATGAACCATTCAACGAAAATAAAAAATAAAATTAAAAAAAAAAAAAAATCACGATCGAGATAATTAGCGTACAAAAGAAAATATAATTACTTCAATCATTAATTGCCAATCTTCAGGGGAGTACCTATCTTGTATCATCTCATCAAAAAGCCAATTATAATGCTGCAGATAATTGTCCGTAATCCGATAATTACATCTACTAAAACGCAACAAAGTCGTTGGTTACCGCAGGGCTTTATATGACATAAAAAGCCCTGGTTACCGCAATCCATTACGTCGATTATACTAACATTGTGTATTCACGGGAACCAGAGTTTATCATAAGTGAATCAGATGGGTAACGCGTGATCAGTTACCTGTACCACATGGCTAAATCTGGTAAAGGTCACACGGCGTGTCAAAGTGCATCCTCAGAAATAGTCGATACTCGCGGCAACTTCAAAGGATTATAAAAATAGAATAACACATTCTACCCATGTTTATAATGTGTCAAAACTGCAGCCGAGGTGCGATATTGTTTGACCCAATTATCAATCATCAAATGTGTACCGGTAAGCATGTTTTCACAAGCATTATTGAATAATTGCCATTTCAAAGTAGGGTGATTCTGCCTTTCTACGCCGTCTAAAATATATGTATTTCAAAATAAAGCAAAAACTTTATTAATTTTTTATAAAATATTAAATAAAATCCTATAAATATAAGAATAGAATAGAACTGTAACAATATTCCATGTACCAGTCTAATGTCTAAACAGCTGGAAGTCACGTGATATTACGTCACGCGATATAAACAACAAAATGGAAGGACGATTTTTCACGCAATTTATTGAAGTTTTACAACAAACATGCACACATTTACAAACATTTACACAAAAACAAGCATCTTAATACACTTTATTCATTTTTAATTCGAATTAAGTCAATATATTAGTTATATGAAGCGAGTAATTTACGAAAAAAATGTGTATTATCGGTATTCACAATTTTCTGTCTCGACGTCTGTTCGTCGTCAAGGTTTTTCTTCCGAGATTTCGATTTTCTGCAAGAGAAAAAAAAGTTATTTTTATTGTTTCCTTATATTGTACGCACCCCCCTTTCGAGAACCGTAAAAGTGGTCAAAAAAGTGCGTACTATACAAGGTAAAATACGGTACACAATGTTTGCCTATATGTAAGCTTACGTAATACAGGATGATCTCCTGTACATTGTTTACTATATATAATCTTACGTCTCCTATCTATCTATCTATTGATACTGCAACACCCACTTTCGAAGATTATGTGCAGGCTTCCTGGGTAGAACCTGAGTACTAAGCAATGTGGATTAATTATCTTGCTCAAGGATAAATAACATGGCCATGGCAAGGATCGAACCCACGACCTTTCGATCTGAAGTTCGGCGCTCTACCACTGAACCACGCACGCACTCCTGTACATTGTTTACTCAAGACAGGACGCATACAGCACCCTATGTGAAACTATAAATATTAAATGCGTGCAGATGAATTGTTTAACAACACGAATCGTTAATATCTTCTTTAAAGAGAGTACATCAGGATCGGTTTGTTTTTCAAAATTTCTGTATTTATAATAAATTGATAAAAAATAAACTAAATGAGACATAAACCTCA
Organism: Cyrtodaria siliqua; assembly: GCA_037043455.1. Lineage (NCBI taxonomy): Eukaryota > Metazoa > Mollusca > Bivalvia > Adapedonta > Hiatellidae > Cyrtodaria > Cyrtodaria siliqua. The sequence continues at coordinate 52,320 of JAWPHD010010944.1, read as the reverse complement.
ACAAGAAATTACACTGAACATATCAAATAAAAGACCAGAAGAAGGTATCTCCTAACTATGGTTACACGACATGGTTAATAGCTATTTTAAACTTGCACTTTGTTGTAATTATAATTACCGTATAATCCCTAATAAACGACCCTCTCACACACACACACACACACACACACCCCTCCCCTTACCATTTTTTTTAGCGTGTTTAGAATTATTTTTTTTAAAACTTACCAAAAAGATGCAAGTTCTTCTGTTTCATTCACAATGGAACACACAAAATCACTAGAAAACTTAAAATCCAATGCATTGATTGATTGATTGACATGCAGACTTTGATCAATAAATAATGTCTGATTTAAAAGTTAATTTATGTATTTCTGGTGTCAAATAAACGCCCCCTTTTCAAAAATGTTACGCACCCAGGGGCGTTTATTAGGGATTACACGGTATTAATTATTGCGTTATTATAGGAAAATGATAATGCTCCCTCTACAGTTTTTAACAGTTAATTTGTTTACCAAATGTATCCCTAAAGCCTGATGTACTCCCTTTAAGCTGATCCATATACACAAATAATAACAAGCGAATGCTTACAGATATTATTATCTGGACATATCCTGACATATCCCAACAGCAACAAGCTGTTTACTCCAACGATTTATTGTCAGCTTGTTAACATAATCCAACTTCAACAACAACAACATCTGCAAACTATTTCTTATTACACATTTAATTACTAGTTGCGTAATTAATTCACATTAAACTTAACAATAGCTTCAAAAAGCCTTTTGTTGGTGTAATAATAACAGCATAAACAAGTTTAAGCTAATCCCCATTATTCAGAGGCATGCACACTGACCTAAAAACACCTGTATGATCAGGATCAAGGTAAAATTATACACCTAGACTAGATAATGTTGTCAAGCTAGCCTGTATATCAAATCACTGACTTTTATCAACACTTAACCTGATCAAGATGTGTACACTAGGAATGGTCATAAAACTCAGGTCAAGTAGAGGCAATATAAACCAGAGACACCTGGACTAAAACCCAGAGAGTAACAGAACCCAGAGAGTAACAGAACCCAGAGTAACTGAATCAGACAGAATATTTTTTTTGTATACCTCCCGGCCATCCGTAAGAACCAACACTAACTTACAAATCGAACTCCCACTGGGATTCGAACCTGTAAAGGTGAGAGGCGAAAAGGTTTCAAACGCAGTGTCGACTATCCACTAATTGAGAGAGTAACTCAGATGGAAATTAAATTCAGAGAGTAACCAAAGTACGAGAGTTAAACCAAACCAAGAGTACCCCAAAACGATCGTAAATTAGTTGGAATTTTACAATGTTAAGAAGCTGACCATAACAAAAGAAGTATGACATTGACAGGAATGCGTAACTATGACACTGTACATTCACACCTGACAATGACGGGAATGCGTAACTATGACACTGTTTATTCACACCTGACAATGACGGGAATGCGTAACTATGACACTGTTCATTCACACCTGACAATGACGGGAATGTGTAACTATGACACTGTTCATTCACACCTGACAATGACGGGAATGCGTAACTATGACACTGTTCATTCACACCTGACAATGACGGGAATGCGTAACTATGACACTGTTCATTCACACCTGACAATGATGGGAATGCGTAACTATGACACTGTTCATTCACACCTGACAATGACGGGAATGCGTAACTATGACACTGTTCATTCACACCTGACAATGACGGGAATGCGTAACTATGACACTGTTCATTCACACCTGACAATGACGGGAATGCGTAACTATGACACTGTTCATTCACACCTGACAATGACGGGAATGCGTAACTATGACACTGTTCATTCACACCTGACAATGACGGGAATGCGTAACTATGACACTGTTCATTCACACCTGACAATGACGGGAATGCGTAACTATGACACTGTTCATTCACACCTGACAATGACGGGAATGCGTAACTATGACACTGTCCATTCACACCTGACAATGACGGGAATGCGTAACTATGACACTGTTCATTCACACCTGACAATGACGGGAATGCGTAACTATGACACTGTTCATTCACACCTGACAATGACGGGAATGCGTAACTATGACACTGTTCATTCACACCTGACAATGACGGGAATGCGTAACTATGACACTGTTCATTCACACCTGACAATGACGGGAATGCGTAACTATGACACTGTACATTCACACCAGTCCTTTACTACGACACTGTACATTCACACCTTTACTACGACACTGTACATTCACACCTTTACTACGAATTTACGCATAATAAACAGAATTGTAGTACTTTTTTTCCCGCTTAAAATGTTGACCTAGTTAATATTACTACAAACTCGTATAGAAATATTCTTCCCGCTTTGAAGGAAGTTGTCCTTATGTAGTCAAGCACTGGTAATTCTATTTACTCCATTATTATGTCCATACAATCTGAAACATGTCAAGGTCTTGTAAAAAAAAAGAAAAAAGAAAAATGATGTTTGTAATTAGTGTTATGGGCCTGTTACATCGGACAACACCACGATTAACCTACATCTCACTGAATACCTTGAGTAAGAAAATCAAAATAACCTGGAATGATAAGAAAAAATAGTAAGGCCAAGATAGAACAAGAGCTGTCGGAGAACAGCGCAGCTCGACTATTCGATTTTTCAGAGAATAAATGATATAGACAGTATATACCATCAGAAAACAAGACCAAAACAATGTGGGGTAGGGGAGGGGGGGACGGGGCAGGGCGGTATAGAAACTCGTGCCAATATAAAATTATTGTTAGAATCTCATATAAATTGTAGTAAAATTCGGGGCAGGGTGTGAAATTTTTATCAGTTTTAATCCAAAATTGCTGTCATTTTAAAGAAATTTGTGGTCGAAAGGCCACTTCGGGAGGGAGGGGATTAGAATCTAGCAATTTTTTATTGAGATGTGGATTTGATATAATAAAACAACAGACATAATTATGTAAAAAAAAAATGATGATGGGGTGGGGTGGTTGGACGACCGGGGGTGTGGCGGAGGCGCAACATAGCTATAGGTGTAGAATTAATAAACCAAAACAACAGAAATGGGTGGGGGTGGGGGTGCATAAGATAGCTATATGTGTAACAATTGACTAAAGCAACACCTAAATATTTCAAAAAAATCGGATTTCGAGGTGGGAGTGGGTGTGGGGAGAGAGTGGGGGCGCATAAGATAGCTATATGTGTAAGAACTGACTAAAACAACACAAAAATATGTAACACAGAACAGTAATAATCGTGTAAAACAAAAAAAAATGTTTTGGTGTGTGTGGGTGGGGAGGGGTGGTGGGATGGGTAGGAGGGAGCCCATGCACCCATATTGGGAGGGGTGGTGGGATGGGAAGGAGGGAGCCCATGCCCCAATATGGGAGAGTAATTCTATAAGCAATCCAAAACCAAAATTTGGGTGACATTAGAAAAATATTTTAAGAGATATAGATATATACAACAGCTTACACGCAAACTGTGATCTGCCTATATTGCACATTTTATGGGCCATTCCAGTTTGGGTTCCATGGGAGCCAAAATTTGTAGAAGACAAAATGAGTTTACCCTTTACAACATACTATAAGAAAACCAATTCCCAAATTTAGTTGAGCTAGGACTAGATAGACTTGAAAACACAGCTTACATGCAACATTTTATGTGAAATGAGACACATTTTAAAGGCTATCAGAATTTGGGTTCCATGGGAGCCCAGGGGTTACAGGAACCAAAATTACTTAAGCAACCCTTAAGATAATGCTATAAGGAAACTCATGACCAAATTTGGTTGTGCTAGGACAAGAAATGTAATAGATAGACTTGTTTGTTTTGTTTGTTTGTGTGATGTTTTACGTCATTTTCAACACATGCAATGTTATATATGACGATCGATTTTTTGTGGTGGAGGCAAATCCCCCACACTTTCCCTGGGCAGAACCAGTACTGTACACCTCCCGCCATCCGTAAGAATCTACACTTCCTCACTTACAAAGTCATAGACACATGCAAACCGTGATGTGGGATGCCAACGTCGGGGCGAGTACATTTACGCTCTCTAATTCTTCGAATAGTCAAGCTAAAAAATAATGCTGTTTAGGTTACAGTCCACAACATTATACCAGCTTTTAACCCTTAACCCACTTAACATGTCTATAATAGCCTTTGCATCCAATGTAAACCCAGATCAGCCTGCAAGCAACTGCCCGGCTGCTGATCAGTCATTTTCCCCAAAACACCCCTTTGTCACATAAATGGAATGGTCTTAATTCAAAGAAAGAACAGTCCATTATATGTATGACTGTAGAGTTAAAATCAGAGACTCTAACCACTTGGCATTATATGGTGAGAAATCCCTATCCTGCCATCAATAGGCAAATTTACAGCATCAATTAAGGCACATTTACAGCATAATGTACACCATTTATAAACCTACTGACCATGTGGTTTATATATAACTTACATAGTTTCAGAATCCAAACTCTATAAATATAAACGGCTTTAACCAGCCAGGCCAAACCCCAACACTCCAGGAGCGACGGAGTTACTAACTCATAATTCGTGTTACACATATTCAATCACGGATATTGTTAGACCCCGTGAACAAAAATGTTTTAATCGGCACATATACATTCTTATATGATCCGAACACGTGGATAAAGTTTTGAGAAAGCGTTTTGTAGTGTTATTTTGCCATTATTTGGCAGGTTTATTATAGTTTCTGTAAGTCAAAACTAAAGAATGCGAGAAATCCTTTTCTAAGACAAACACTGTGTGCATGTAAGTTCTCTTTGGTTTGATCACATATTTTCTATAGATCTGCAGTGTGATGAAAAAAAAGTTTGTCAATGTCAACTAGAACAAAAATAGACAAACTGGCGCTAAATGCAAACAATAATGGCCGGCAAGAGACTCATAAGCCATAAATATGCTAATCCTTCTATAAGTTAGAAAGGATAAAAAGAAAAAGCATTAGAAACAGCTCTTTCAAGATCGATGAATAAAGAGTTTACAAGTATTGCAGAAGATCAAAAAAGTTAAATTCACATGGACGTAGTCACAATTGCGGAATTGGAGTCATCAAGTTAAATGAAAAATGCAACATACACAGAAATGATGCAATATCCACACAGAGCCACAACTGTTTTGTGTTGAATGATGTACAACTCTTTATTTACTACATAAAAGTCATAAAGATAGTTATTAATGGAAAGCATTTTGTTATAACACTGTCAGTCTGCCATTTTGTTAAAACACTGTCTGTCTGCCATTTTGTTAAAACTCTGTCTGTTTGCCATTTTGTTAAAACACTGTCTGCAACCATCCTTCTTTCTTTTTCTTTTTGTTATGACACCAAGGCTTTCCTCAAACAAGATTTCTAACCCTTAATCCTGCATACATATACTGACTCGGAATTTCCGCTATATATTGTATATACTGCACACTTAATTCCATGTATTGAATGTTGTTTAACGGTTCATCAACACAGTATAGGTTATTTAGAGCCGCCCCAGAGAGAGGGGGAGGATACATAGGAATCCGGGAACCTGCCCTACTCTTATTATCGAATAGATTCCTATGGTTCTTTAACGTGCTCGGTGGATAGACCGATACACGGGACCACCCGGTTTACGTCCGCATCCGACGGACGAGGCTAAGGGAAAGTGTCTTGCCCAAGAACACACAGACGGAACTCAGTGGTACCACGGAGGATTGAACCCGGGGCCTCCCGTTACAAATCCGCCGCGCTACCGACTGCGCCACGCCAGCCCTCATAATTCCATGTATATTCCAAGGAAATCCCAAGATATTTTTTACAAAACAAAGTTAGAGAAAGGACACAACTGTGATGTTGATGTAGATAATTTTTGACTGCAATGAGTATTTACTCATCAGATTCAAAATTAATGAGTAACAAGGAACATGCTCAGAGTAAAACACATTCTTATAAAAATAGTTAATGCGTCCAAAATGGATGTGAATCGATTTAATACATTTAAAAAGAAACAACCATTATGATTAAATCGATGTTAAGTAAAACCAAAACTATAAGACCCATGCTTAGAACAATTTTCATCATGTAAATATTGAATAAACTGATCTACAAGACAATACACACAAATATAATACTCAGGATTTTTAAAAGTTTAGAGTTTTTGTAGTAAATTGATGGGTTTAGAGTTTTTGTAGTAAATTGATGGGTTTAGAGTTTTTGTAGTAAATTGATGAGTGAAGATACTCACAATTTTAAAAACCTGCTAAAACGGGCCTGCTATTTTAAATTACGGACTTTAAAAATATACATGATGTATATCCATCGCATGTAGATCTAGTATATATAGGAGCGTCGAGCATTCACATGATTGACTTTGTGCAACAGGTTTTTGCGTTCTTTAAAGGTCTCACTACAGAATTACCTCCCTTGGCAATGCCGGTAGGAAGGTTCCTACACCGTAAAAAACTAGGCCTTTGTTTTATCGGTTTTATGAAATTTTGTTAAAAATAGTCCGCGGATAATACCAAGTAAAGTCATTTTATGTTCGTCAATATTGTTACTTTGTTTGATAAAGTTTTGAGACTTTTGTCAAAAAGAATTTTCAGTTAAAGGACTCACTACAGAATTACCTCTCTTGGCAATGACGGTAGGAAGATTCCAACACCATAAAAAACTAGGGCTTTGTTAATCGGTTTGCTCTTAACTTGGAAATGTGCAACCGTTCTCTTATTTCTGCCTTCAGGTTACAAGATTGGAACATGTTCATGACTTCTGCCAAGTTTGGATGCCACTGGGTGATTTTCGAGGAAGATATGACAATTTGAAAATGGCTAGGAATACAGTTGAATTATTCGTGAAATGGAGTCAGTTTTGAGGGATGCTGAAAAAGACTGAAATGTTTAATCCGGTCAACTTTTGATTTTTTGTGGATATTCTGAGCTTCAGAGGAAAGTTTGCAGATTGAGGGGAGATTTAAAGACCAATGAACATTTTACAATATGTTTGCAGTGGTCCACAAGTGAAGGTTTATATATGTATTATATAGTGTTGATAAATTCACTAATGAGATGTTAAAAGTGTGGAAAATGTCTCTTTGCTACCAAAATAACAAAAGACAAAACTGAAAAACTTCAAACCCAAAGTGTCTAACACACTATGCTAAGGATTTAGCAGCACTACAAAACATGTATGTTTTATTGTATTGTAATATTTCAGTAAGTATAGCTGTACATGAGAAGGACCACCTATCAGTCGGAAGGACCACCAGTTTTCAAAGGCAGAAAGTCACGCAGGATTCCTACTATAAAAGTTAGTGTCGAACCCTGCTCTTGCTATTACAGTGTGAATTCTTGCTTTCAAAGTGAGTAGGAACTCTTGTCTTCAAAAAGAGTAAAAACTCTTGTCTTCAAAGTAAGTGAATTGAAAGATTCCGGGTCCCATGAGGGATCAAGCCAATAGTGGTGAGGAGTCAAGTCAAAGTCTCTAACCACTCGGTCATGGATGCCCCATGGATGCGGAGTGGGTTGGGGCTGGGAGAGTGAGGTGGGGCGGTGGGGGGTGCGTTGCTGCTATTAAAGGAAATACGGTAATTAACTTAAGTTAAATCCTACATCTACCATGTATACATACAAACAGTTTTCCAAAAACATGCAAAGAATAGTGTGTCACATTACACAGAACAAGAAGCAATAAGGATTAAGAGAAGTCAACAGCTGCAGCTAAATATTTTACTCTTTTCAAAATCATCAACAAAATCATAATGCAGCAATAGGCACAGATGTGCGAAGATTGTGGCGATTAAAAAGTAAGAAAGGATATACAAAGGATATTTCCCCTAATAGAGGGCCTCATGGAAGATTAGTTTATGGAAGATTAGTTTATAACTAAATGTGTTACCCTCTTTACATAAAGACTATGATTATTATTATTATTATTATTATTACCGTGCTCTTATAAAATCAAAAACAAATATATAAGGATTATACAAAAGATCAGAATTGGGATACTAAAGATTGTCAATATATTGAATTTTGAAAAATAAAAAGTGGAGAGTTTCAGCTATTAAGGGAGAATACGGTATTAAGGTTTCTCCCAACCGTATTTAGACAGATATATGGTAGGTGATTTCTCCCGACCACGTATTTAGTGGTAGGCAATTAATAAATTAAGGTTTCTCCCAACCACATATTTAGACAGATATATTTACTAACATGGTAGGCAATTAATAAATTAAGGTTTCTCCCGACCACGTATTTAGACAGATATATGTATCAACATGGTAGGCAATTAATAAATTAAGGTTTCTCCCGACCACGTATTTAGACAGATATATGTATCAACATGATAGGCAATTAATAAATTAAGGTTTCTCCCGACCACGTATTTAGACAGATATATGTATCAACATGGTAGGCAATTAATAAATTAAGGTTTCTCCCGACCACGTATTTAGACAGATATATGTACCAACATGGTAGGCAATTAATACCTAAAGATTTCTCCCGACCATCTTTTTGAATACCTAGAAAAGCAGAAAAAATAATATGTATAAGGTTTCAAGAGTTTCATAAATTATTTGGTTCTGACATCTACTTTTAATTATCTGACAAAATAACTTGTGGTTTTATAAATGTACCAGAGAATTTCTCAAATTACACAAAGCCCTAGTATATGTCAGCTTTCTTTTCTTCTTCTTTTTTTTCAACAAATAATTCATGGAACAAAAACAGAGAGAGAGAGAGACACTAGGTCATACAGTTTATTTTAGGCAGAAGAAACTATAAGAAACAATATAAGATATTCTTTGACATTCGTACTCGATATATAAAACTGTATGACCTAAAAGTAGTATGCACTGGTGCTGCAGGGCAAGAAGACACAAAAGATGGATTCATTCATTTCATATTTTTGTAGATACCAACATTTTCCGAACCCTAACCTTAATTCTAAACTGAAGTATCACAAAATTGTCGGTATTGAGAAAATTACCCTTAGCATATATAACCCTGGCCTCTTTATCAGCCTACTTCTATATTACCCTGGCCATGTATTACCCTGGCCATATAATTTAATACCCCTGTCCTGGCTATATATTATGCTGACCATGTATTACACTGACCATTTATTACCCTGGCCATGTATTACCCGGTACATGTATTACCCTGGCCATGTATTACCCTAGCCATGTATTACCCTGACATTACCCTGTCCATGTATTACCCTGGCTATATATTACCCTGGCCATGTATTACCATGTCCATATATTACCCTGGCCATGTATTACCCTAGCCATGTATTACCCTGACCATGTATTACCCTGTCAATGTATTACCCGGTACATGTATTACCCTGGCCATGTATTACCCTGGCCATATATTACCCTGGCCATGTATTACCCTCGCCATGTATTACCCTGGCCATGTATTATCCGGTACATGCATTACCCTGGCCATGTATTTAATTACCCTGGCCATGTATTACCCTGGCCATGTATTACCCGGTACATGTATTACCATGTCCATATATTACCCTGGCCATATATTACCTTGCCATATATTACCCTTTACATATATTACCCTGGCCATGTATTACCCTGTCCATGTATTACCCGGTACATGTATTACCCTGGCCATGTATTACCATGTCAATATATTACCCTGGCCATATAGTACCCTTTACATGTATTACCCTGGCCATGTATTACCGTGTCCATGTATTACCCTGGCAATGTATTACCCTGGCCATGTATTACCCTGTCCATATATTACCCTGTCCATATATTACCCGGTACATGTATTACCCTGGCCATATATTACCCTTTACATATATTACACTGGCCATGTATTACCCTGGCCATATATCACCATGGCCATGTATTACCATGTCCATATATCACCATGGCCATATATTACCCTGACCATATATTACCCTGACCATATAGTACCCTTTACATATATTACCCTGGCCATGTATTACCCTGGCCATGTATTACCCTGCCCATGTATTACCCTGACCATGTATTACCCTGTCCATATATTACCCTGGCCATATATTATCCTGGTCATGTATTACCCTGGCCATATATTATCCTGGTCATATATTATCCTGGTCATGTATTACCCTGGCCATATATTACCCTGTCCATATATTACCCTGGCCATATATTATCCTGGTCATGTATTACCCTGGCCATATATTATCCTGGTCATATAGCACATCCATGGCCAGGATGTTAAAGATGCTGCATTTGAAACCTTCAGGAAAAAGTGGGTGGTCTGCCTCTTCCAAAAAAAAAAAAAGAGTTGAAATGTGCTGAAAATGACATAAAAAACCATTCAACCAACCACATATTACAATAGCAACATGAGACAGGAAGTTGATAAATACCATATCCCCTTGGCAGAGGATGGCCTAATTTTCTTTTGTCACAATATTATACAACCTGTTCATTAATAGAAAAATAACTACCTGTGTGTGAACTCACTAATTGGAAAGAACAGTTTTATAAAGGAGACTAATTAGTAATTATTATGACATGGTGAGTCATACCTGAGTGTGGCTTGTGATTATCACACCTGCACACTTCCTCCATGCTCCTCACACCTGGTACACAGGCTAAGCAAATTTTTTAATTTTTTAAAAAAAAATTTAAGACATAATTATTATAGCGATATTTTTTTACCCTTTTGGGAATGGTACCAGTACCCACCCTTCAATTGGGAAAATTCGCTTTGTTTTGCCTTAAATTGGAATTTTTCACTATCAAACAAATTGAATTGAATTGGGTTTTAAGGCGCACCAACACATGAAAAGGTTATATGGCGCCTAACAGGCATGAACATGCCAGGCTCATCTTCCATGTACATCGAGATAAAATATGGAAAATGGGCCTAGAACCTTCTCACCCTGAACTGCAGAGTTGCTGCAAATTCTATCGTAGAAACTCCATTTACGCTGGAGCTACGTTTATTGTTTTTCTGCCACTGCTCTTTTGATGCAAGCGAGATAGCACCTGAAACAATGCAGGGATCATAATGAAGACCTTTAATGAACATGAACAAAAAATGACAAAATGAACATGAATTTGGGGGGATTCTACCCCTCTGCCTACTCCTCCAAAGGGATCTGCAGTGGCCCTATTCTTTGCCCCGTGACCAAACGGGGCCACGCGGGAACCAAACGGGGCCACTATCAAACAAAACAATACTGCAAGTTTAAATATTTTGCAAACACATTACCATGTATATACATTCTCTTGCAGTATTTCATTAACCTCTACTGAAAATCTTTTTCTGTTTAAAGTTCCACTCATTGGATTGGGAATTTTTTTCACTCCAGCTGGAAAAAAAACATGCTTTTTGCCATTGGGAATGTAATGTTTTTCGATACCACTTATATAAGGGGGAAAAAAACACTGACATAGTTAAAGAATTAAAAGTGAGAGTTTAGAGATTTTGAAAATAAAACAGTGAAATGTCTAGATGACTTTGAAAATTAGGAGTGAGATTTTAGGAGACTTTCTGTCTACATCCTCTAAATAACAATGTGCAGAATGTATACATGGGCACTGTCTACTGCAGCGCATTCTCTTGTTTTCGTTCCATTTACATTGAGGCCATGACGCTTGTTTTCTGGCACCATTGAACTGGCACCCTGACACATACAGGGGTCATGATGACTTTTAGTTATTTAAGCATAACTGAACCAACGATAAGCTCTTCTAAGCTCTCCCCTAATAGTGGCGCCCGTGTATTATGCCAAGGGGGCGCTCTGCTGTTACCAGGTGAAATATGGTAATTCTTTTTAATCTGCAGTGTTTTTCTTCCTTGAGGGAGGAGGGTGTGGGGGTTGGGTGTGGCTTTGGTTTAAAATAACAACAGTTTGTATGGTGTTTTACGTCATTTTCAACACATTTAAGGTTATATATGACGGTCGATTATTTTGTGGTGGAGACAGACCACCCACTTTTCCTGTGTAGAACCAGTACTGTACACCTCCAGCCATCCGTAAGAATCTACACTACCTCACAAGTCGAGCTCCCAGTGGTTTACAACACAATGTCATTAACCATTTGGCCATGGAGACGCTAAAACAACAACAGAGCTATCTTTGTTTTTTTATCCTTTTTTTCTATTTTTACTATTTACTCATATAATAATTTAAACAAGAGGCCCAAGAGATCCTGTATCTCTACTGGCTATATGGAGTCTGTGGTGGGGAACACAACATCGATATGCACAACTAGGCTTGGTGCTGATCATTCCTGCCAAGTTTCAATGAAATTCACAGGGGTTCAAAAAAACTAGTCTAGATAACGTTTGTGTATAAGGGGCCATAACTCTGTCAAAAATCATTCAAACGGAACACGGGGATGATATGCGCAACTAGGCTTGGCACTGATCATCCCTGCAAAGTTTCGTTGAAATCAGGCCAGGGGTTCAGGAGAATCAGTCCGGACAATGTTTGTGTACTAAAATGTTTAAAGTGCCATAACTCTGCCAAAAATAATTCAACCGTAACACAGTGATGATATGCACAACTAGGTCTGATACTGATCATTTCTAGAAAGTTTCGCTGAAATCCGGACATGAGTTCAGAAGAGACTCTCGACAAAGTTTGTACATTAAAACCTCTAAAGGGCCATAACTCTGCCAAAAATCATTCAACTGGAACACTACGATGTTATGCACAACTAGGCTTGATACTGATCAACTTTGCTAAGATTCGCTGAAATCCGAAAAGGGGTTCAGGAAAACCAATCCAGACAAAGTTTGTGTATTAAAACCTATAAACTTATAAACCGTAACTCCGTCAAAAAGGGGCCATAACTCCGTCAAAAATCTTACAGCCGGAACACAATGATGAAATACACAACTAGGCTTGGTACTGATCATCCCTGCAGTTTCGTTGAAATTCGGCCAGGGGTTCAGGAGAACTAGTCTGAACAAAGTTTGTGTACTAAAACCTTTAAAGGGCCATAACTCTGCCAAACATTCAACCGGAACACAGTGGCAAAATACACCATTTTTAACTAAATCAAGGGCCATAACTCTGGTGTTACTTGTCCAATCTCGCTGGGTTTTTGAACTTGTCCGAGCTTTCGTTGATATTAACAATCTGTCCAAGTTTGGCAAAGATCAAATAATAAAGGTGCTAGAGTGATCACAATGCAGAAAATGGCATTTTTCAGCAAAACAAGGGTCATAACTCTGGTGTTACTCATCCGATCTGGCTGGTTTTCGAACTTATCTGAACTTTCTTTTATATTAACAATCTGTGCGAGTTTGGTAAAGATCAAATAATAAATGAAGGTGCTTGAGTGGTCACAAGGAAGAAAATGGAATTTTTCAGTAAATCAAGGGTCATAACTCTGGTATTACTGATCCGATCTAGCTGGTTTTCGAACTTGTCTGAGCTTTCATTGATATTAACATCTCTACAAGTTTGTTAAAGATCAAATAATAACTGAAGGTGCTAGAGTGTTCACAAAGCAGAATATGGCATTTTGTAGCAAATCAAGGGGCCATAACTCTGGTGAAACTAATCCAATCTGTCTGGGTTTCGAACTTATTCGAGCTTTCATTGATATAAAAACTTTGGCCAAGTTTGGTTAAGATCACATGAAAAATGAAGGGGCTAGGGTGTTCATAAGGCAAAAGTTAATAGACGACAGACTATGGACGACAGACAACACGTCATCCCAATAGCACGGCCTTCGGCCAGTAGAGCTAAAAACTATCATGGCAAGTTCAAGTTTAAAGAATAATGTATCAAATCTTCCATATCTTGCCATAAATTCCCCAATCAGCTGGAAATAACAAACTCAAGACACCAAAAGCCCATCAAAAATTTAAAGTATACTTTCTGTGCAATGTGTTTCCCACATCTTACAGAATAATTTGTAAACTGTATTCACAAAGGTGGGATATTCTCATTTCATATGCAGCTGGCAGAAAACGATAAACAATTCAAATGTGCCTGCTACTAAATGCAACTCCACGCATGTGAAATTCTATCAAATCAAATATATTCTTCACTAACTAAAATATGGGTCTCAATGTTTGCTTAGAACACCAAAATTTCAATTCAAAATTTCATGGTGGCTGGTTTTACCAACAGCATAAAACTGACAATAATTAATTTTGTCTAATACGATTAATCCATTTGAAATTCTTTATTTTATTGTCAAAAATTGATTAAACCATTATTTTTTGACCATTCGTTTTACTAACCATCAAGACCGAGAATTGCTGTAGGAGCAGGAGGGAAAAAAATTCAAAATAAAACAAATCGAAAAGTTATTTTTTATTTGGAGAGCAAAACAGAATGAAATGTTAGATTAACTTTAATAAAATCTGGTAGGAGGAGAAAAAAAAACGCACAACAAACTTTCGAAAATTCATTTTGTCGTAGGAGAGTTCGTAAAACAAATTATCAAACAATAATGGCCTTAGAAAACCATTTTCTTGTGTATTTTTGCATGTCACCTTACAAAATACAGTTTCGCTGCAGTAAAATTAAGAAGTTGCAAAGAGGTGGTTTGGTGCTTCGCAAGCTTGGAGTAGTATACTTAATTAAGTGCACACGCTTTTTCTGTTGTCAATTACTGTGCATGTTATATAAAAGTATACTGATCCAACAAGGTAATTAATGAAATTAATCCCTGACGAGCTCCCAAAGGTAAAAAAATGGTGCCTCAACCTTTTATTAAATGGCTGGTTTATATCTACTGTTTGTATTTTTAAAGCAGATTTTTAAGAAAATGTAATGGGAGACAGGTGAAAATGAATGGTTTTGGGCAATTTAAACGATATTATACCTTACTTATACTTACTAATGACATCTGGTACCAGTAATGGGAAAATTCGTGTTGTTTTGGGAGTTTTTCACTATCAAACAAAAAGTTTCCCTCTAAATATTAAAAAAAAATAATAATAAAAAATACGGATATCAATGCCATTGGGAAAAAAACTTAATTGGACTGTTTTTCGGTACCAAATACTAGTGATTGGCAATCGGTTGAAATTTACAACCGATCATCGGTTACAATCGGTTGGATCTAACCAATCAATCATCGGTTATTATTGGTTAGTCAATATGAAGCATAACATGTGTATGATAATCTGAGTTTGAGGCCTTGAACTTAGAATTATTTCTGATTAAGCATGTATTCTTTCCTGTCTTGTGTCGTATGCCATTGCCATTTCATCAGCAAAATAATTCTAATTGATAAAAAATTGTTTACTTGTTTATAATTTTATGTTCATCATGTTCATTTTCACAAGTGTTGTCACCTGGAAAATCATGTTTATTTCTATTTTGAACATTAATTATGTGCATTTTTACTTTACATTCAACCCATGAACGATTATAGACTTTCATAATCGATCATCATAATCGGATGCCTAAGTAACTGATGATCGGTTACAATCGATTAATCGGTGCATCACTACTACATACAAAAGGAAAAAAACAAAGACTGAGCTTACATGATCTACAAGACCTCTGGGATCTTAACCCATCCCTGCACTCAAGTGAGATTCCCACATTCTATTCCCTTACAGAAACTTACAGCAAAATTACACTACAAAACCGTTTGTTAAAACCCTATTCAGATGTTCATGAGGTCATAATTATAATAATATATATCTGCCGATTAAAAGTATAGATTTATATGGGTTTTTATAATACCCATGACTGAATATGTATAAAATGAATTACAAGTTGGTAACACTTAATTAGCAGATGTTTCAGAAATAAAGCTGTTTATATACAATTTACTGTATTGTGTCTATGGAGTTGAGATTCTCAAAACATGTAAATTATGGAGTTATATACCTCGTTGTCAGTAGGTAACAGGGATCAAATTAAAGCTTGCGTACTGGCAAAATGCAAGTAACATTTTCAGAATGCCAGTAAACTTTCCAAGTACTGGCAAAAATTTGCAGAATGCATTAATGTTTTGAAACATGTGCTTTCATATCAATGATGTTTTAATATTTTTAATTTTTCGCGATATGTCTTTGTATTTGTTTGACACAATGGAATCTAGCATGTGTGCTATAATGATGAGTCATCTTGTGCTTTTTACTTATTTTGTTACATATTTGTACTTACTCACATACACAACTGTAGAAATAGCAAGTAACGAAATTGCAAGTACCACCTTTTCGTTTTGCAAGTTACAAAAAATTGCTATTGGCAAAAAGTTACCAGTCCAAATTGTCACTAATTTTGAGCCCTGGGTTAAGAAACAGTGAACATCAGACCTATTGTAAAATTTGCCTGTTGACAGTGGGATAGCGACTTTAATCTATAATACTTCCAGCTCTCTTCCGAAAGTATCTACTCTTTGCACCCTCCTACCATTTTCACATATATTCCACCAATTCCCTGCAATATTTCACACTTTGTCTCTACAGAGCCATTACTCCATGAACTTGCCTACAATAATCTACTCCATATCATAATATTTACACTTGTGTAGATGGGGGAATAATAATAAATACAACATCTTTCATCCTGTGTTTAGTCTTGTATCAGCATTTGGAAAGTGATGAGAGTATTAGACACAGCATCTCTGGAATTTGCAGGAAAATTTTGACACAATTGCTTCAGTCTGAGAATGCTGAACCGATTAGTCAGATAGGGACAGACTTAGGAGAAATGTGTTGGATTTAGCACCTGTCTCAACTTGGAGTTTCAATTTGCCGAGGAACACTTTAAAGGGACACACGGCAATCTAGTTTTTATCATCTTCGATGCTTGATTGTAAATACAGACGTCTTGACCCTTTGTGCAGAAAAAAAAGAAACCGGAAACACATGTCCATAAATATTATATTTTGACCATCCACATTTAGCTGGTCGATATAATGTTGATAGAAGGTGTATCTTTATCAGCCAATCAGAAACAATACCAGAATCTCGGTAATGAACTTTTAGAAGAACAGTTCTAGACAACTGTCACAGAATGATCTAGATGAATGACAATCTTGAAGTTTTTATCAAGCATTAAAATTAGCATCTCAATTTATTAATGCAGTATCATTTTGACTTAAAACCTGTTTGCATATACAGTGCTTTGAGGGGTATAGAATCACTTGGGTTAAACGTCTAATTTTAAAATGAAAGGAAAATGTTTTTTTAATTTCTGATTTAGATTTACCCTTTTAGTTGTATGATAGCAAAATTTCTAATATTATTGTCCTGAAACTGTGATTGTTTAATAGGCATTTTTGCGCCAATATTTACATAATTTCATTTTATCATTAAAAGTGCCAAACATCAACAAGTTACCTTAATTGATGATTGCATTTTGACTTTTGTCCCTAACATTTGTTAAAACAGAAAATATTTATTTCTGAGTTTATTGTGACAGTATGATTTTTTTGTTTCAAAAACACACTTCAGGCAGTATAGCATCATTTTTTCTGAGAGGTGTTGCACGTAATGATATATTTTGCATGGAAAAATGTCCCAAATAATTTCACCAATGAATAAATGTATTCTTATATGATATATCTTCAAGCCTGGAAAGTTTTAAAATAATCTAAAATATATGAGCTGAGAAAATTGAATTTAAACAAGAAATGATTCTTTACTACCAATGATTCTATACACCCCAAAGCACTGTATTTAAATACAATTCGGAATTTTAACTTTGCTTCGTTATTCTACTAAACAGTTAATTATGGTTAATGATTGAACTAATGCAGTTTATGTATATAAAAATAAAAACTAACAGGACAGCACGACTTTTACAAAAATCAAGATTGCCGTGATTCCTTTTAACATAAAGCTCATTCTGTCTTCCACATCCCTAGTTCCCGATGAAGCTGTCAAGTGAAGTATCCCCGTGTGATCCCAGCGGAGCATCACAGAAGAGCATTCCAGCTGAGTAATCCAGGGAGTGCACCGTAACAAGTCAACATTTAATGCCAGAATGTGATATGTCGTAAAAGATGGTCTTAAATCCCTCAAATACAAAATGTAACCCTTAACCCGCTAATCACGATTATAACCTTTGCGTCCATTGTAAGCCCAGATCTGACAGCAAGCGAGTAAATGATCAGTCATTTCCCCAAAACACCCCTTTGTCACATAAATGGAATGGTCTTAATTCAAAGAAAGAACAGTCCATTATATATATATAGGAGGTTAAGAGTTAATACAAAACGATGTAGGAGCTTCTGTGGTCAAGGAGTCGGTATATGTGCCACCCAGAACCAGAGGTCCAGAACTGGATTGTTGGATCAGTGAAAGTATCAGTCCTACAGTGTACAGGGATGTCACATCGACCTACTTTTAATTAATTTGAAAACCATTGAGCTAAGGATCATCCATGTGGAGTTTGCTTGGTGGTCAAAATTGACCAAGCAGTTTCTAAGAAATTGTTGCAAAGTTTGGTAAGAGCAGACGGTATATGTAAGAGCAGAAGGTATATGTAAGAGCAGACGGTATATTTCATAAGCTGTAGATCAATTAAAAGAGGCTTGTAAAAGAGACACACTGCAATCTTGATGTTTTTATCAAGCATCAATAGTAGCGTCTCTACTTATTTACCAAGGAACATTTGATTAAACCGGCCTGCTTGCATATCATTAAATAAAATTTTGATTTTTCAATTTTCTATGTTATTTTACCAAATGTTGAAATATATTATTGGTGCAGTATTATCAAAAGTCAGTAATATACAAAAACATTTTGGTTTATACTATTCTTATAATTATTATTAATGATTGAAATAATGCATGTTAAAAAAATAAAAAATAAATTGAAAAGATATAATTTGGGACATCAATTTTTGTAATTAATATATCCTGTCCCAACTTATAGGGTAAATACGGTAGGACAAAAAAAAAGAAGATTTTTGTTTGTTTTTATTGTAACTGCCTAACTGAAAATGAAAACATCAACACCAATGAAATATAAAGCTTCTACAATACCGAGATTGAGATCAGTGAAAAGCTTGCTTCTGTCAGTCATGGAAGTGAACCATGTGGTTGATGTCTGTCATGATTGATATATCACCACAATGTGTAAGATGCATTTTTGGGATGGTGGGTCATAAAAACATGATCATATGATAACAATAACTCGCAAACTGGGTCACACCAAAGATTTCATAAAAATGGTGCTTGTATACTCGAAGCTCTGTTGCTCGCTTTTCAGCATATAAAGGGTAGTCAGGGCACAGACCTAATAACAAATAGATTGGACACTATGAAAATTGTGTAAATTTCAAGTGGCACAGTTCGAAAATTTCACAAAATGTTTCCCAACTTTAAACACACATATCATGAAGAGTTTTATAGATACAAGTTTCATTCAAGCCAAATACCATCACAAATTTAATTTTCTTTCCAATGATAGTATTTTTAATCTTTTTACATTGAGAGCAAAAAAGGAGTTTGATGGAAACTTTGACTATGTCAAAACATAGATTTTCAAGAGATAAGCGAAAAATGATGACATTTTAAACTTTAAACATTTTTTTATACAATTTCTTATTTTGAAAATAAACATAAATTATTATAATACCATTTTGCTATTCACTATGAATCTTTTGGATGTATTCTCATCAAAATCGGTGAATAATTGAGAGAGAAGATAGAAGGAAAAGTTAAGGTGCCATGTGATATTTTGGTTACTTCATTGGTTAAGATAGGAAGTTTCCTATCTGTTTATTAATATGTCTGTAGTCAGGGCAGGAAAAAATGTTTCTGAGTTTATCTCGTCCTACGTAATATTTGAATGGTCAAATTAATAAATTGTCATAGAATTTATTTGAATTTCAATGAGCACTTGTCATGGCGAGCGGACAAGTGGAATTTTCAGTATAGCAATTAATGTGACTGGGTGGGGTATGATGTCATGTGTCTAAGGTAAGGGTATTCCAATGTGGTGGATATGATAAATTTAAATAAACCACTGCATTGAAATCTCGTTACATCTTGCAAAATATATCCTACCACATTTAGTAAACAAAATGTTTCAAAATCAATGGTGAAGGGGTGGTATTTTTGCATACAAAAGACCATATAGTTTATTTTGTTTTAATGTTTTTGAAGGGGCGTCCATGGCCGAGTGGTTAGAGTCTCTGACTTGAAATCACTTGCCCCTCCCTCACCGCTGTGGGTTCAATCCCTCAGGGGCCTAGGAATCTTTATGTGATGAAGCTATCCAGCTGGCTTGCGGAATGTCGGTGGTTCTACCCAGGTGCCTGCCCGTGCATGAAAATTGCCCGGAGGAGCACCTGGGGTCTTCCTCCACCAGTGGAAGATGAAAAGTCGCCATATTACCTTAGCTGTTGGTGCGACTATAAAATTCAATTCAATGTTTTTGAAAAAGGTGCTATTATTAGGGGAAATACGGTATCCTTGGCGGTCAATCAGCCTGCAGCAACAATTCTCCTCCAAAATTCAATACTGACTGATCTAAAGATTGACTGATCTGCTAGTGTGTTTGTCTAAATCCCATATCTTTCTATCATTCCTCCATCAAAGCCTTCAAGTTGTTAATTCCCCAATTTATATGCTATCACTCCATATATCTTCATACATTTCTCAAGTATAATGAGCAGCCCTGTTTGTTTATGGACATAAATCTTTAACACAGATCTTTAGCAAGGTCTTTCAGTCAGGGACCTACCATTTTATTTTCTTGTTCTGTGTGTGGGAATGAAAGAATGGTGTTTTACGGCATGTCGACACATAAATAGGTCATATTGTGCGCCTTTGATTTTTCTTTGTAGCTCGTCAATTTTTTTCGGTCAATGTTAGAGACTATTTTTTTCGACGAAGGCTCGAGCCAGAATTATTTTTTGGCCATCAGCTAGATAGTGAGCCACATTATCCCAAGCCCCCCACCCCACCCCCTCCCCACACCCCACAAGAAGATAAAATGGTTGATGCCTTAATGTGCTCATGGTTTAGCTCTCCCTGCACATTTGACTAACGCTGTTAGTAGCGTTAGTACCGGTTACATCCCCTCTGAGGGACGGAATGCTTTCACAATACCTTGCCTGAGTAAGCTTGGTACACTGTGGGAGTGCCTGAGTAAGGTACACTGTGGGAGTGCCTGAGTAAGGTACACTGTGGGAGTGCCTGAGTAAGGTACACTGTGGGAGTGCCTGAGTAAGGTACTGTGGGAGTGCGTTCCACGCAATTTTGTATCAAGACTTCAAGTTATGACAAATTAAACAATTTCTATATATTTATTGTACATTTATGATTTTTCTAACAAACCTTTATTGCATAAAAGTAATTGCTTGAACCCGGAGTTTTACTCGCAGTATTGTGTTATTTACACGTCGTTGATGTATATAACCTTTTATACCTCATCCAGTTTCTTGCTAACTGTATCGTAACTGAGGTTTATTAATTTTTCAATGATTTTTAAATCTCATTTAAACATTTTAAGGTATTCAAAAGAAGCAAGCCTTAGTAAGCAGTTTTCTAAATTAATTAAGTTTCAAACATTCAACACTGTTAATTTAAATGCAATAACCTTTAAAGGGACATCTTGACTTTTTAAAAATATTCAACCATTCCAGTAATATTTTATATATAAATTCTTACTGATTGGCGAAGTGTAAACCCTGAATGAATGAATGGTGTTTTACGGGACGTCTACACATAAATAGGTCATATTGTGCAAACCCTGATCAGCCTGCACATAGCGTACATACTGACCTGGGTCTACACTGGTCTAAAATCAATTTATCATGCAGATACAGTGTATAAGCCAGCCAACCGTGCAGCCGTCTTTTGCACGGCCGTTTTTGAAAAATCGCGCCCAATATTTGGAGGAGTGGGTGGGGTAAAAAAAAAAAGATATTTCTTTTATTTTTTTGCTGAACAACACTTCCAAACTCTTACTTTCTCAATATTGTTATGTTTGTATACATTTATAGAAGAAAGACGATCTTAAATATGCACCTTTTGACCTTTATCTGTGAAAATAAATTACCCAAGAGACACCCACTTGTCGCAAAGTGGCGCGTAATGCGCTTTAGCAAATTATTTTTCACACCCTGTTTGCATATTTGCACACCCAGTTCTTGATTAGGCTTGGCACGAAAACGACTGGTCCGATCTGGCTGGTTTTCGAACTTGTCCGAGCTTTAAGCCTTGCCTAATAAACATGATAGTAAAAAGGCACTGACATAATATTCTCTATTTATTTGGCTGTGGTAACAGAAGGATTAAAAATTTGTTTAATTGTTCAAAAGAAATTGTTCTGCACATTACTAATTGTTCTGCACATTACTTATTGTTCACCACATTATTATTCTGCACATTACTAATTGTTCTGCCCATTACTAATTGTTCTGCACATTACTAATTGTTCTGCATATTACTAATTTTTCTGCCCATTACTAATTGTTCTGCACATTACTAATTGTTCACCACAGTATTAATTGTTCTGCACATTACTAATTGTTCTGCACATCACTAATTGTTCTGCACATTACTAATTGTTCACCACATTATTAATTGTTCTGCACATTACTAATTGTTCTGCACATCATTAATTGTTCTGCACATTACTAATTGTTCACCACATTATTATTCTGCACATTACTAATTGTTCACCACATTATTATTCTGCACATTACTAATTGTTCTGCCCATTACTAATTGTTCTGCACATTACTAATTGTTCTGCCCATTACTAATTGTTCTGCCCATTACTAATTGTTCTGCCCGTTACTAATTGTTCTGCACATTACTAATTGTTCACCACAGTATTAATTGTTCTGCACATTACTAATTGTTCTGCACATCACTAATTGTTCTGCACATTACTAATTGTTCACCACATTATTATTTGTTCTGCACATTACTAATTGTTCTGCACATCATTAATTGTTCTGCACATTACTAATTGTTCACCACATTATTAATTGTTCTGCACATTACTAATTGTTCTGCACATCACTAATTGTTCTGCACATCACTAATTATTCTGCACATTACTAATTGTTCTGCACATCAATAATTGTTCTGCACATCACTAATTGTTCTGCACGTTACTAATTGTACTGCATATTACTAATTGATCTGCCCATTATTAATTGTTCTGCATATTACTAATTGATCTGTCCATTACTAATTGTTCTGCATATTACTAATTGTTCTGCACATTACTAATTGATCTGCACATTACTAATTGTTCTGCATATTACTAACTGATCTGCACATTACTATTTGTTCTGTATATTACTAATTGTTCTGCATATTACTAATTGTTCTGTATATTACTATTTGTTCTGCACATTACTAATTTTTTTGCACATTACTAATTATTCTGCACATTACTAATTTTTCTGCATATTTCTAATTGTTCTACATATTACTAATTGTTTTGCATATTACTAATTGGTGAGTTGAGACCAAGACTATATCCAAACTTACGGAGAAAAAAAAATAAAATAAAAAAAGACAAGTAGTAAATCTGTGTTTCCATAGTGGATTCCTGCGCTGTTGTCTAGTGGTAGAGCGTTATTGACATGAAGAAGATTTAAACTAATTTCCATGTTTCCACCATATTCAATGTTTAAAATCAAATTGGTATTAGATCAATAAATCCAGGTGCTAATTTAACGCTCCATAAACACTTCCAGTTTGCCATGCATACTTTAAAGTTAATGGCTGGCAAGTCTTGTAAAACTGTAGGCTTACTGATCACAGAACCGGCACATCGTTAGGTAGATTATTTTTTATGCATTAGATTCTCATAAAAGTTCATTCATTTCTATTGGTCTTGCATAACAATCAGACACCTGTTCTTATTCAATCATTTACGTAATGAATGATTAATGTTCCTATAATATTAAAAACATTGAATTAAAATGTATATTAAAACCAAATAAATGTCACTTCCATGATTTTTGGTAATTTAAATCTAATTTAAATCAAAGCAAAAACATGGCATTTATTTTTAACGTTATAATAATTGAAATTGAAAGTAAGTAGCAACTTGTATGGCGCTTTATATCAATAGACTGTTTGTGCAAATTAACTACCGTATACCTATATTTTAATGACACCCCACCCATCCCGACTGATATATCCCCACCGCACCCCCCTTGTCCCCGAAATTCTACTTGTCAGTATCCTGACTTGGGGTTTAGTTAAATTAAGAAAAATATCCCTAGCCCATCCCCTCCTCCGCACCGCCCACAAGCATTTTAGAGGTATAATATGTCATCGTTTTTTTTTTGCCTCATATAAATGCCCCTTTTGTAAAATGCAGGGTGTTTAAACAAGGGTATATGGTAGCTAATTAATACCAGTGCATTCTGATTTAGTCCTGCGTAATAACACACAAACAGAAATATAACATGCAGATCAATATAAATAAGTCCATTAACCTTTTTGCAACCATATTTTAATTATAAATTAACCCTTTATTCATCAGTCTAGATATGTAGCATAATGACACAGCTCTGTCAGATTCCATTACTAGATATTCCTCTCACCGCTGCTGGTTCGAATCCCACTGGGAGCTCGACTTGTCAGTGAGAAACTGTCGATTCTTACAGATGGTAGGAGGTATACAGAACTGGTTCTACCCAAGGAAAATGGCGTGTTCTGCCTCTACCATAATTTTTTTTTGACTGTCATAAATGGCCTAACATTGACTGTCACACATGGTCTAACATTCGCTAAGAATGACGTAAAACATCATCAAACAAACTGTCAGAATCCATTACTAATGGTTAAAAGAAACTTAACTTGCCAAATAATGGCAAAATACACTATAAAACCATTTATCATCTAAAAATATTACCCCTATAGCCTGGTTCGTCAGATGATGGCATAAACAAGAGTGGTCTGTTTTATCAGAGTCTATTAAATAAAGAACCATAGAATTCTATTCGATATTACCGGAGAGCAAGACTATAATAGCCTTTGAGTCCATTGTAACTTGCAGGCTGATCAGGGTTTACAATGTTTAGCTGCTGATCAGTCATTTTCCAATCAACTAAAGTAAATAATTAATTGACTTCAAAACAAATGCCTTATTTTGTTTCCAATATAAAAGCTCCAATCAGATTAATTTCTGACTCAACAATCATATAAAGAATGGTAGATTACTAGCAAGATTAACAGGATCATTCATTTAATGTTTTTGTTTATTCAGCGTGTTAGGCCAAATAAATAAACTGTGTGTTTTACTGCATTAAGTGAGTTCCTGATTCAGGCCACTGTCCCATATTACAATGTATCGACATAAAAGCGACAAAATTCCTTTCTTTGATTGGTTCAATTGCCATGACATTCACCAATAGACGTGATTCCACTGATGGAATGCGATTCCATTTGTAGAACGCGATTCCATCGAGAGAATGCGATTCCACCGATAGAACGCAATTGCACTAACAGAAGACCATCGCATCAATAGAATGGGTTTCCACTGACAGAACGTGATTCCACCAATAGAACCCGATTCCACTGACGGAACATGATGCCACTAATAGAATGCGATTCAGCCGATAAAATGCAATTCACGCTTTGGCAAGGTCCACTGGAAAGTGATCGACAAAAACCTTTGCAACTACTTTTAGCATAAAAGTTACACAAACCTAATAAGTGCATGTTCATCAATTTTTTTTAGTTTTGATGATTCATAATTTCTGAATTTAAGACACTAAAAAAACATATAACCTATACAAAAATAAAAGAGTGGATGTGTTGTCGGTTTCATCAAAATTGAAAATAACCTAAGGACCTTTAGAAGTCTGAATCTAAAGTACCATGCAAGTATTACTGAATCTAAAATACCAGAATCTAAAATACCAGAATTTAAAATACCATGCAAGCATTACAAAATCTAAAATACCAGAATCTAAAATACCATGCAAGCATTACTGAATCTAAAATACCAGAATCTAAAGTACCATGCAAGCATTACTGAATCTAAAATACCAGAATTTAAAGTACCATGCAAGCATTACTGAATCTAAAATACCAGAATCTAAAGTACCATGCAAGCATTACTGAATCTAAAATACCAGAATCTAAAGTACCATGCAAGCGTTACTGAATCTAAAATACCAGAATCTAAAGTATCATGCAAGCATTACTGAATCTAAAATACCAGAATCTAAAATACCATGCAAGCATTACTGAATCTAAAATACCAGAATCTAAAGTACCATGCAAGCATTACTGAATCTAAAATACCAGAATCTAAAGTACCATGCAAGCATTACTGAATCTAAATAGCAGAATCTACAGTACCATGCAAGCATTACTGCATCTAAAATACCAGAATCTAAAATACCATGCAAGCATTACTGAATCTAAAATACCAGAATCTAAAATACCATGCAAGCATTAAGGAATCTAAAATACCGGAATCTAACATACCATGCAAGCATTACTGAATCTAAAATACCATGCAGAATTTAAAATAATTTGTCCCGTCTATAAGACAGTGATGGTTCATTAGCTTCAACATATAGACTTTCTGCTGGTGATGTACGAAAGGCACCTAAGGCGAGTCGTAATCCTTGATTATGTACAGAATCGAGCATCTGCAAGTACGACTTGCGAGTCGATCCATATATTATAGAGCCGTACTTTACGATCCGCTCCCCAATTAGTGTTTGCAACAACTTTAAGTAAATTAAGAGCTTTAAGGCACTTGGCCTTCAAGTATTTAAGGTGTGGTATAAACATTAATTTACGGTCGGAAATAAGACCAAGGAATTTTGTCTCATCCACTACTGGTACTGGTGACCCATCCAGTGTTAGATGGGGGTCTTCATGATGTTTATGTAGTTGACAAAAGTGCATACAATTAGTGTTAGATTTAGAAAATAAAACCATTTTCATCAGACCACTCCAGGTCTGAAGTTCATTGAGACATTGTTGAAGTTGTCTCTCATAGTGTTCATGTATTTTGCAGGATAACATATAACAAAGTTGTCAACATATAACCAGAATCTAAAATACCATGCAAGAATTATTGAATATCAAATACCCCAAGCATTAAAAATATATTTTTTTTATGCACAGACTCTAATCTAGATGCCTTCAATTCAATATTCCCCTCAGACCAACAATATAAAAGGCACCAGCAAAACCAATTAATAAATTCCATTCAGCAGCCATATACAACCTCAATGACTGGTGCACATGTGGATTCCCAGCAGATCTCTGATCAATGTTTGCTATGCATTGCTGTAACTTCTTGCAGTAGAACTGCATTATTAAGCCTAATCCTCCAAGCAAGACTATAATAGTGTAATTTTGCTTTGTGTAACTCGCAGGATGATCAAGGTTTACAATGTCTGACTGCTGATCAGTCATTTTCCCAAAACACCTTTTTTGTCACATAAATGGAATGGTCTTAATTCAAAGAAAGAACAGTCCATTATATAATTTATATGACTGTAGGGTTAAATAAAATCCCCCCCAAGTCCTCCACATCCTGGGTCTCTTTTGAGAGCAACACATTTCTTCAAAGCATGTTTTCATTGTCAGCTTATACCCATTTGGAACAGCAACATTATAGTATGTTAGAATTTCTTTAGAGTATGTTTTAATTATTTAAGAACTAGTTTGCATGATCATACATGTGAAACTTGTGAAGCCTCATGCATCTGGGAGACTTGTAAGAGATTTTTAAGGGAGATTTGTCCAAAATCGGTGAGATTTTATAGGCATAAGGTATATGTGAGGTTTTATAGGCATAAGGTATATGTGAGGTTTTATAGGCATAAGGTATATGTGAGGTTTTATAGGCATAAGGTATAGGTGAGGTTTTATAGGCATAAGGTATATGTGAGATAGGCCTAAGGTATGTGAGGTTTTATAGGCATAAGGTATATGTGAGGTTTTATAGGCATAAGGTATAGGTGAGGTTTTATAGGCATAAGGTATATGTGAGATAGGCCTAAGGTATGTGAGGTTTTATAGGCATAAGGTATATGTGAGGTTTTATAGGCATAAGGTATATGTGAGGTTTTATAGGCATAAGGTATATGTGAGGTTTTATAGGCATAAGGTATAGGTGAGGTTTTATAGGCATAAGGTATATGTGAGATAGGCCTAAGGTATGTGAGGTTTTATAGGCATAAGGTATATGTGAGGTTTTATAGGCATAAGGTATATGTGAGGTTTTATAGGCATAAGGTATATGTGAGATAGGCCTAAGGTATGTGAGGTTTTATAGGCATAAGGTATATGTGAGGTTTTATAGGCATAAGGTATATGTGAGGTTTTATAGGCATAAGGTATATTTGAGGTTTTGCATATTTGGAGATCATTATCAGTAATTATTTGCAGCTCAAAGCAACTTGTACTATATTGTATTATATTGTATTATATTGTATTATATTGTATTGTATTGTACTATATTGTATTATATTGTATTGTATTGTATTATATTGTATTGTATTGTACTATATTGTATTATATTGTATTATATTGTACTATATTGTATTATATTGTATTATATTATATTGTATTGTATTGTACTATATTGTATTATATTGTATTATATTGTATTATATTGTATTGTATTATATTGTATTGTATTGTACTATATTGTATTATATTGTACTATATTGTATTATATTGTATTATATTGTACTATATTGTATTATATTGTATTATATTATATTGTATTGTATTGTACTATATTGTATTATATTGTACTATATTGTATTATATTGTATTATATTATATTGTATTGTATTGTACTATATTGTATTATATTGTACTATATTGTATTATATTGTATTATATTGTATTGTATTATATTGTATTGTATTGTACTATATTGTATTATATTGTACTATATTGTACTATATCGTATTATATTGTATTATATTGTATTATATTGTATTATATTGTACTATATTGTATTATATTGTATTATATTGTACTATATTGTATTATATTGTACTATATCGTATTATATTGTATTATATTGTATTATATTGTACTATATTGTATTATATTGAACTATATTGTATTATATTGTATTATATTGTACTATATTGTACTATATTGTATTATATTGTACTATATCGTATTATATTGTATTATATTGTATTATATTGTACTATATTGTATTATATTGAACTATATTGTATTATATTGTATTATATTGTACTATATTGTACTATATTGTATTATATTGTACTATATTGTATTATATTGAACTATATTGTATTATATTGTATTATATTGAACTATATTGTATTATATTGTATTATATTGTACTATATTGTATTATATTGTACTATATTGTACTATATCATATTATATTGTACTATATTGTATTATATTGTATTATATTGTACTATATTGTATTATATTGTACTATATTGTATTATATTGTACTATATTGTATTATATTGTACTATATTGTATTATATTGTATTGTATTGTACTATATTGTACTAGATTGTACTATATTGTATTATATTGTACTATATTGTACTATATTGTACTATATTGTATTATATTGTACTATATCGTATTATATTGTATTATATTGTATTATATTGTACTATATTGTATTATATTGTACTATATTGTATTATATTGTACTATATTGTACTATATTGTACTATATTGTATTATATTGTACTATATTACTATATTGTATTATATTGTACTATATTGTACTATATTGTACTATATTGTATTATATTGTACTATATTGTACTCTATTGTACTATATTGTACTCTGTTATACTAAATTGTACTATATTGTACTATCTATTGTACTCTATTGTACTATATTGCATGAATAAAATATTTACAACTATGGCAGAATAGCGAAGGAACATTGAAACAGGTGTCCCTTTTATTGGAGAAAAAACCAAGGACTTTTCCAGGACTTTTTAAGGGACAATCTTGTTTTTCAAGGAGCCTATCACCCAAACCTTCCCACACACCCCCACCCCTCCCAAAAATAGAACTTTTTTTACAGGAGTTCATTTCTACAACACAAGCTACTTTTACTTCTTATTATTATCATAAAACATTTCACAAATACGGTGGTACGTTTAGGACACACAACTCTTTTTTTCAATCTGAAGTTATCTTGAGCACTCGACTTTTTTTTTTATCTTGAGCGCTCGACTTTAAAAAATTTCCAGGTTTTTACCAAATTTCGAGGAATTCCAGTACTTTTCAAGGCCTTGATGTGCCTTTGCAAATTTCCAGGACTTCTCCAGTTTTTCAGTTTGTTGAAAACTCCCAATATTATATTGTGTGTGTGTGTATTGCTAAGGATTATAGTCCCTCCACCTACGACAGGCGTCCTACCTGACGATTATAGGCACAATGTCTGGACTTTTATCTGTGTGTTGTTGTGTGATGTGATGATATGTCTACTTGAAGCAGCGAACTCAATGGTTTCTTTATAGTGCTGCCACACTGGAATACCACGCCGTAGTAGACATGATACCCCCACCCGCCAGTCACATTATTCTGACACTGGTCAATCAGTCGCAGCACTACCCATTATTTGCTCGTCAGGCAAGGGTTAAGTGACTACTCCATTTTTAAAGTCTTTGGTATGACGCGGTCAGGGGACTCGAACCTTACGACCTCCCGAATGCAAGGCAGACGCTATAACCACTACAACACAATGCTTCGGTCCCAATATTATATTACCTACCTTTTGTTTTGTTATTTATATGCAAGCCGGTTTAAAGTCAAACTGATCCTAGATTAATAAATTGAGGTGCTAGTCTTAATGCTGGGTAAATACTTTGCCAAGCATCCCTTTAATGTCTAGAAAGTTGAAAAAGTTGTCCAACAGGTTTTCCATCGCCATTTTTTGAGCAAGTAAATCATTTGAAGTTGTGTGTCATAATTTCTGTGAGCATGTTTATTATGTAAGCCGACTACATTAATGTGTTTTGTAAATGATACATATTCAGATGATAATAATTAATATAACTCATATTTCCTTCCATGGATCAAATGGACCAATAGAAATGGCAACATACCAAGCACATATCAAAATTTCCCTAACTCTTAATTATTTTTTTTAATTTTTACCGTTATTCATTGATCGATAAAGGGTGAGGTTGGGGAGGGGAGTGACTGTTGGGGAGTGGGCACTTCTTTTAGGGGAAATAAGGTATTTTAAAAAACAAATTGCAATCATCAGAGGATAACAAATCTTGTAGTACTACATACTTGCTATCAACAATACATTTAATATAGCCTAGGGGACATATTTATTTGTTTTATCGATTATACATGGTAATGTATTTAGTTCAGCTAAAGGGCAAATGGACTTTAAAGTCAACATTGCAGAGGTCACGAGTATTAAAACTGTTTATATAAGTTATTATACCTTGTTGTGATCGAAAAATAAAAACTGCATTAAAAAGTGAAGTATTTCTTCTTTACAAAAGAACCAAGTGGGGACCCCTTGTATTTAATCTTCCGTCTTTTTGAAAGAATAGTGAATGCATTATTTTGATCAATTTGCACCATGTTTCATAAGTATGGAATTTGAAGGAGATCTTAGATATATTGATTAAATTGTTCAGGTATTTTTTTGTAATATTAAAGGCCAAATAAAATAATATCTCCAACCTATAATCCAGTTATGCACTCCACACACCCCTCTTCACCCCTCACCACCTAATGCGCCTCACCACCAACTCCACGACTGCCACCATTCCCCCACCCTCCGCCCACCGTCCCCTGATAGTGCAATAGAATTATAATGTTCAAGAGAAACATGTTCTTTATTAAAATATAATATCTTCGACCGATTGTCTAGGTGAACAAATCCTGTCCCCCACCCGCCATCCTCCGCCCACCGTCCCTGGTAGTGCAATAGAATTTTTAATGTTCAAGAAATATGTTCTTTATTAAAATATAATATTTCCGACCTATTATCTAGTTGTGCACCCCAACCACCCCCCACACAGACGCACACACCCCACCACCAACCGCCCCATTCCCACCATCTCCTGGCAACAGACTTATAATGTTCAGGAAACTTGTTGTTCATTAAAACAGAATGAATGGATTTGGGCTTTGTCAAGATACCAAACCTAAAAGACAGTATATGTAATTATGTATGTATGTTTTATTTACATTTAAACTTAGACCACAAGGCACCAACTTAAGATATAATTTGTTTAAACAAACTTTAAAAGACCGAGAAGCTAAAGCAAAAACATTGGAAACAAGAATGTTTAATTATAGGAGGAGACGTTAACCTGGAACTGTATCAATATGTCATGACCCACATGATTACAAGAATGAATGGAAGCATTGTACTTTAACAAGTCTTTAAAACAAGCAAAAACCGAGCTCCTGCTGCCTCATCACACATAATACAGCAGTTGTTCTTTTCAGATATAAACCTGAACATTTACACCCGAATGTCTCAGCTGAAAGATTTATCTTGAAATAAATTTCAAAATGTACCAATGTGCTAGCTATAACTATCCAGAACACAATTACACATTGCCATTTATTACCAATAATATTTAATATAACAGTTTCCAATTTGGCATTTACTAAGCGGCTAATTACCTGCTGAGGTGAAACAATACATTATTGTCTATCCCTGCACCATGAACCTTCATAGTGCTGTTGTTGTCATAACCACACCTCCATCATTAGCAAAATATTTATCTTCTGACTGATTAAGGCCAGTTATAAAGGCCAGTCTTTTTTTACTTTTTAGGATTACCCACCCTCCACTAGAGACGACTTGACAGATGAGAAACCTTGCCATGGAATACCTAACTCCATATTTCTCCTCACAGTAGCTGTAATCAGACCAGAAAAACTACACATAAATAATATTTAGGCACTCAGCAGGTTTGAACTCGGGACCACTTGCATGTGAAGCGGACGCTCTACCGATATCACCATAAAAGCTAGCTCTGCAGCGAGACAGTAGTAACGCACTTACTAAGTTTAAAATTCGAAATTGCAGTGTTTGTGTTAAGTTGCTTAGTAACTGAAAATATACATTCTTCCATGGTTATTGATGTTTCACCTGATGCAATACCAGGCAGATGAACTTGTGAAAAGGGTAACAGAGCTGTGATTCCCCATGGGACATTTATTAAGAAAATACAGAAGGGGTTCAGAGTTGTTCAGAGTTGTTCAGAAGGGGTTCAGAGTTGTTCAGAAGGGGTTCAGAGTTGTTCAGGAAAACACTGATAAACATTCAGAATTTAAGATTTTATTCTGATTCTGATTAAACTATACTATAACCACTGAGAAGACAGCCAGTGTAATTTATAATGTAAAAGGTTTTAAAATAAACCACAATTATCTGAAAATCTAAAGGAACTCATGTGATGAAGGAAACATCAATGCAAGGAGTTTTAAATTGAGCCACAATTATCTGAAAATCTAAAACAACTATTATATGTGGTAAAGGAGCCATCAATGCAAAGAGTTGTAATATAAAGCCATAATTTAATAGACAGGAATCTTAACATCTGATGGAAATAATGTGATGAAGGAAGCATCAAGTCTCTATCACAACCTCCCTTTTCCACCTGTTGAATGTTTATAACCTTCCCACTCACAGGAAACTGCACGGGAAACTTGCTTTGCACACACGAAATACCACTCACCTGTAAAATAGCATGTTTTCTGAACCAGAGCTTTTTGCATTAATAGGTCTGTAGTACATTTGTATTTTAACCATTTTGGGAAAATGGCATGTTTTCTGCATCATTTTCCCATTAGAGTTTAAGTGTTTTAACCACAATTTAGGAGTTGGGGAAGATGTTTTATTTGCAATGAGACCTGGTTACTGTTTCTACACTGGATTACTTCCACAAGCGGATTTTTTTTTATTTACAATGGGATCTGATTACTGTTTTTGCACGGAACTACTTTCGCAAGCATAGTTTTTTATTTGCAATGGGACCTGATTAGTGTTTTTGCACTGAACTGGAACTTTGCAAGCAGAGTTTTTTTTATTTGCAATGGGGCCTCATTACTATTTTTGCACAGACCTACTTTCATAAGCGCAGTTTTTTAATTTGCAATTGGACCTAATTACTGTTTTTGCACTGGACTACGTAGGGTGTTTTTTTTTCTTTGATTTGAAAAAATATTTAACACCATAATTGTTTTTTTCGACACGATGCCTATGTCTTTTATGCCAAAGTTATGTTATTTCGCATGGGTGTAGTATTACTTTGTATTGCTTGCACGCGTTATTTGGATATATGAAGCTGAAAATATAACATAAATTATACACCAAAAGTATAGACTATTATTAATTTTATTTATAATATATTTTATTAAAATGAATTGAATTGAATTGGATTTTATAGTCGCACCAACAGCTAAGGTCATATGGCGACTTTCCAGCTTCCACTGGTGGAGGAAGACCCCAGGTGCCCCTCCGGGCAATTTTCGTGCACGGGCGGGCACCTGGGTAGAACCACCGACGTTCCGCAAGCCAGCTGGATAGCTTCCTCACATAAAGATTCCTAGGCCCCTGAGGGATCGAACCTACAGCGGTGAGGGGCAAGTGATTGCAAGACAGAGACTCTAACCACTCGGCCACGGACGCCCCTTATTAAAATGAAACACGAGCTCAAAATATGGTATAACAAACAGCTTCTAAATAACCGTTCTCTATTAGCCCCACCCAACCTTTCCCCCAAAACAAATCTGTGGCACACTCCAAATATTTCTGGTTCAGAACCCTCACTATTCAGGTGCAATTTTTGGCACTGTGTGGGAGACCTGAGGCTGATCCGCCCAGATAAGATCAATTATGTTGACTGATAACATCATTATTTTACAAAGGTAAAAATGCAGCCATTATTTCCACTTCTCTTCTCATCTCCCCAACCCAAGATTACATACAATTATCTGACTACTCACAATAGCAAAAAATAAAAAAAAAATCCATCACTGTCAACAGTATCTATTTCACTGTATTATGTCAATGCCAATTAACAGAACTAGAAGAAATCTGCAATAACAGGTTTGCTACACAGTCAACATATCTAGAAGAACTCTTGTTTGCTCACTGTCAACATTATCTAGAAGAACTCATTAATAACATGTTTGCTACACTGTCAACAGATCTAGGAGAAGAACTCTTGTTTGCTACACTGTCAACAGATTTCAGGGCTTTTTTTTTGGCTGTTTTTATAGCCGTTATTGAGTCATATTCCCAATGACAAAACGTATATTTTTTTCCCAATTTTGAGAATAAAATTCCCAATTGAAAGAAGAAAAAGAAAAAACACTGAAAAGTAGCAAAAATGTGACAAGTATTGAATATGAAATGCTTTTAAATGCCTCTGATGATCTTGTTGTACTGTTAACAGTATGAAAGATACAATTATGAAATAAATGACAGTTCTGTTTCCCAATTTTATGAAAAATTGCGCTAAAATTCCCAATTTTGAGGGTATGGGTAGTATGTTCCCAAAATGTAGAAAAAAAGCACTGGATTTAGAAGAAAAATATTGTTTGCTACACAGTCAACATATCTAGAATTCTTGTTTGCTACACTGTCAACAGATCAAGAACTGTTGTTTTTTACACTGTCAACATATCTAGAATTCTTGTTTGCTATAGTCAACAGATCTAGAACTCTTGTTTGTTACATTGTCAACATATCCAGAACTCTTGTTTGTTACATTGTCAACATATCCAGAATTCTTGTTTGTTACATTGTCAACATATCTAGAACTCTTGTTTGCTACAGTCTGTCAACATATCTACATTGTCAACATATCTAGAATTCTTGTTTGCTACACAGCCAACATATCTAGAATTCTTGTTTGCTACACAGCCAACATATCTAGAATTCTTGTTTGCTACACAGCCAACATATCTAGAATTCTTGTTTGCTATACTGTCAACATATCTAGAACTCTTGTTTGCTACACTGTCAATATATCTAGAATTCTTGTTTGCTACACAGTCAACATATCTAGAACTCTTGTTTGCTACACTGTCACGATATCTAGAACTCTTGTTTGCTACACTGTCAACATATCTATAAGAAGAACTATTTAATAACAAGTTTGCTACACTGTCAACATATCTATAAGAAGAACAGGCAAAATTTACAACAAATGTACACTGTTCCTAAACCTACTGACGAGGTAGATATATACAGGGATTTTTTTCATGATTTTGGGAACATGACCCGTACCCCTGGAATTGGGAATTTTAGCGCGATTTTTCATAAAATTGGGAATTGTAGCGCGATTTTTAATAAAATTCGGAAAAATATAAAGTAAAGCTTTCCTTTCATAATTATATCTTTAATACTGTTTTTTGTACACCAAGATAAACAGAAGCATTTATAAGCTTTTGAACCCCAATCATTGGATTGGCACACTAAAAAAAAAAAAAAAAAACTTTTTTTAAAATTGGGAATTTTTTCCTCTTAATTGGGAAAAAAAGATATGTTTTGGCATTGGGAATATGACCGATTTTCGGCTATAAAAACAGCCAAAAAAAACCAATGATATAACTTACATATTTTGAGAATCCAAACTCTATATAGACACAATATAAATGGCTTTAACCAGCCAGGCCAAACCACAAAACTTGAGCATCAAATTAAGACTTACCCACTCCTAAATTCATTTTACGAATATTCAATCACAGGTAGTTTAAGAACCCATGAATAAACCTATACTTTTTAATCAGCACATATTTATTATCATACAACCTGAAAACCTGGATAGAGTTTTGATAAACAGTTTTGTAGTGTTAATTTGCAGCTTATATATGTGGTGGGATAGCCTCTTTAATAACATGTCTGCTGCATGGTCAACATAGACCAATTATCTAGAAGTAAAATTAATTTATTCTATCAGCACAATAACATGTCCACAGTGACATATTATTTAATCAACTGATGCACAATAAAAATGATTGAAACTATCACATAAACCCATTTATATGATCATAATTTCTCCAAGGAAATACCAAAGCTGTTTGTTTTTCACTTTGTTCCTCCCTGATCATTGTCCCTGATCATCGCATCATCACCTCCCCTCTCTGGAGTAATTAATTTTAAAGCCTGCAGATACTTTCATACCTTGGCCAGGATAAAATACCAGGGCGGATTAAAGTGGAGGAGGCATCACCTGACGCATGGCCCTTAAAACCTAAAAAGTTATAAAAATTCATATGTAAAAAGCGCGTTTTTTGGTTTCGACCACATTTTTTAAACCCTAAAACTGAGACTTTATGAAAATGCATGTGAAAAACTTTTTATTTTTTTACTGTCCCCACCTCACCCCATCTTATCTCAAATCCTGTATCCGCCCCTGAATACCCCAGAGGTATGTAGAATTTGTTTACATATGCAAACTGTCTCCTCTAACAACAGAAAGGATAATACAAATTACTATATAGCAGTACATTTGATAGCCTTAATTTTATTGTCACATACCGTGCAATTTTGTGGTCGCTCTTTTTTTTTTTATTCAAGAAAAAAAGTGATGCATACCACACTTAAAATATCTAAAAATGTCTAGCGCATCTTAAAAATAGTTTCCATTCAACATAATTGGTAAGTATAAAAGAGGGCATGCAACTGCTTCTCAATGGCTGAAAGAATCACAAACATATTATTTAGGTTATTTTGAGCCACCCCAGAGAGAGGAGAATTAAGTATACATAGAAATCTGAGAACAGTGCCCT
The DNA here is from genome assembly GCA_037043455.1 of Cyrtodaria siliqua. Taxonomy (NCBI): domain Eukaryota; kingdom Metazoa; phylum Mollusca; class Bivalvia; order Adapedonta; family Hiatellidae; genus Cyrtodaria; species Cyrtodaria siliqua. Next base: position 14,621 of record JAWPHD010010944.1, on the reverse strand, counting down.
TCCCTTACTGTTGAATAGATTTATATTAGCTCTTTCGCCGCCAAATTTCAAATGTCGTCTGCTAAAATTTGAATTTAAACCTTCCGGTAATGTTTTATATAAAAAGTGCTTTGGAGAACATTCTTACTGAGTGGGGAACAGTGTAAACACTGATCATTCTGCACATGATGGGCATGTTGATTTGGTTCTACACTGGTTGTAAAATCAATGTTTTAGACTGTGGCAGCAAAAGGGTGAGTCTTCAAATCTAAACCCATCTTACTCAGCATATATGCATCATGACTACACTCACTAGTACCAACATTAGCATCACCATCAATCATCAATCAATCACTACCATCAATCAATCAATCTCCACCATCAATCAATCATCACCAGCCATCAATCAATCACCAGTAGCAATCAATCACCACCATCAATCACCAGCATCAATCACCAGCATCAATCACCAGATATCAATGAGGACCACACCATGTCTGCATGTACACAGGTGTTTACCTTCATAGACTGATAAGCTACCCAAGGAATCTTTCCCCAAATTAAGACACCTGTTGATTAGACGGACACCTGCCAGTGAAATAACAATCTTGCTTCCTTGAGTTTTACAGTGGGAGATGCCAACTTAATTCTTCACAATAAAAAAGAACAAAATACACAACACTGTTTTTGTTTGTTTAAATATAAATGCTGAAGTATATACAACTTTGATGCATTTGGCAGCAAAATGTTTGGGAGGAAAACACATTTTCGCTCTAAGGATACCTTTATTAAACTCCTATAAGGCCTTTAAAAAAAAGGTTTGTTCCTGTTACCCGACTGACCGTATTTTTTTTATAACGGTAAAAAAATTGTGACGATGACGATGCAACTGAATTATTATACCAGTCCCGTTGCTTAGCAACGATCGTTTCCGTTTTCGATTTTCAACGCATACGTCTTCATGGCATTGAAAGTTGTCGATTTAAAGTTCGCTTTTCTCATCAAAATCAAGCATACGAAGTCAAAAACATACATAACTCTCAAGATAAATGTTTTAATTTACTTGTTGCGAGGAAATAAATTGAATAAATCAATTGAATATTGTGTTCCACATTTGCGGATTACGCAAAATGTCTGCCATTTGCATTCAATATTATCATCATATTGTTTTTTTCACAGCATATTTCCCCTAGCCATAAGCTTGAGTCTTACAAATATTATGTTTGTTTGAAATTTCTAACGTTAAATATTATTTTAAAACTAAGATAGATGATGGATGTTCTAGATTCGAAAGATTTCAATGGATGAAAATATACTATTTTTGGAAGGGGTTTCCCCGAAATACATATCACGTGATACATCTATTTTTAAACTTCCAATCAAAATTGAGCGCACTAGCGATAAGTAGATTGACCTATTGCGAATATCTCGTGTTGTTTACATCAGCTACTATACTTCGAAATGCACTCGACAGCTATACCAAGACGATTTGGGGTAGGAATTTGGGAGTTTTCCCGGAATCCTTAATATTTTATGAATACAGAGTACCTGTATCTGCAGTTCTCTATGTGTACCAAAGAAACCCAACAGACAACAGACTTGTTTTTAATATGCAACTTTAATTCTGACAGTGCTGTTATAAATAAATTAAAACACATTGGTATTGAGGTCTTATAAAAAAAATATATAAAAAAAATCCGACCTTTTTTGGGGCATGTTACAGGAAACATCACTGTTTTTTTTTTTATGCCTAAATGACTGGATACCTAAAACAGCTGAGTTCAACAATTCCTATCAGCCATATCTCGAGATGTGTAATAATTGAATTGAATTGGATGTTATAGTCCATCCAACAGCTAAGGTCACAATTATATCGAATGTTCAGGTTCCATTGCTGGAGGAAGACCCCAGGGGCCCTTCTGGGCAATTTTCGTGCACAGACGGGCACCTGGGTAAAACCACCGATGTTCCGCAAGGCAGCTGGATAGCTTCCTCACATAAAGATTCCTAGGCCCCTGAGGGATCGAACCCACAGAGGTGAGGGGCCAGTGCTTTCAAGTTAAGAGACACTAGCCACTTGGCCACGGATGCCCCGTCGAGATGTGCAACAAAAACATGTGGGTGTTTTTCCAGTTTCTACATGTTATTGGTGTCAGAAGTTCTCAGCACGGTGTACTTCAGTTGCCCGGTTTGACAGATTGTTCGACTCTGAATCCGGGGATCACAGGTTTGAGACTTGTGTCGCCACTGGGTTAGAAGGTTTGAGACTCAGTTTCGCCACTGGGTCAGAAGCTTTGAGACTCAGTGTCGCCACTGGGTTAGAACGTTTGAGACTCAGTGTCGCTACTGGGTCAGAAGGAGGTTTGAGACTCAGTTTCGCCACTGGGTCAGAAGGTTTGAGTCTGGGTGTCGCCACTTGGTCAGAAGGTTTGAGACTCGGCGTCGCCACTGGGTCAGAAGGTTTGAGACTCGGTGTCGCCACTGGGTCAGAAGGTTTGAGACTGGGTGTCGCCACTGGGTCAGAAGGTTTGAGACTCGGTGTCGCCACTGGGTCAGAAGGTTTGAGACTCGGTGTCGCCACTGGGTCAGAAAGTTTGAGACTGGGTGTCGCCACTGGGTCAGAAGGTTTGAGACTGGGTGTCGCCACTGGGTCAGAAGGTTTGAGACTCGGTGTCGCCCCTGGGTCAGAAGGTTTGAGACTGGGTGTCGCCACTGGGTCAGAAGGTTTGAGACTCGGTGTCGCCACTGGGTCAGAAGGTTTGAGACTGGGTGTCGCAACTGGGTCAGAAGGTTTGAGACTGGGTGTCGCCACTGGGTCAGAAGGTTTGAGACTGGGTGTCGCCACTGGGTCTGAAGGTTTGAGACTTGGTGTCGCCACTGGGTCAGAAGGTTTGATACTCAATGTTGCCACTAGGTCAGAAGTTCATTTAACTCAGCTATCACTTTAATATAACATTAGTGTAACTTCCAAATGAAGACTTTCACACAAGAACAGACTTCCAATTTAACACAAATGCAAGTAGATTTTTGCAGATTGCAAGTAGAAAATATTAGCACTTGCTAAATGTTCAAGTAATCAAAGAAACCCATTACGTCTCAGTCTACATTTATTCACTGAACATATTTATCTAACTTAGTTAAATAAGTAAGTATAATTATACATTACTACATTCCTGCATCAAGCTGAGTGTGAAAATGTCATTATTTAAATGTATAGCAATCCTTCTAAAATGAATTGACGTTTTCAATTAGTAATGCAAGGAGCTTGATTCAAAGAAGAAAACCTTCGCACTAAGTCTTGCTTTTATTAGGAAGTGCCTTAAAATATTTAAAAATTTGATCCCTGAAGAAATCAGTGCAACTTGCAAATGAAGACTTCCACATAAGACATCAGTCACACACATGAAAGGTTGTACTATACCACTGAATCCAGATAATCTGGAGAGAAATGAATGATTAAACAGTTGTTATTAACAATTATTCACCAATGGTGAACCAGCTTTTTAGTATGCATCTACAGACATTATTGCAAACTAAAAAGCTGGTTCAGCCTGTATTTTAGCAGGGAGTACGTCATAGGGAGGAGAAACGGGCTCGTTTTGCCGATTTATGTTGTCGCGCATGTGTTTCACTACTCCGTGAAAATGACTATTTCCGGTTGTTTCGCGAGTGTGTGAAAAACAGCAAATTCTTATAAATTATTACACTTACAAACTCAATAAAGGTGCTACATGTAAACATAAGTATTATTTATTTACATTGTGTCCTCTGATACAGAGCGTGTATTTGTTTGCATGTTTAAAAGCACATTTTACCAGACGGTTCCGTGTAACAAAGACTGGCGCCACTCTGCGCCAAATAAAAAATGGTGACAGTGTATAGCTATTGCAAACGAGATACGAGACTACGGGTTATTTAGGCATTAATAATAACAAAAAGTGAATAGTAAACATATTTATCTTTGTAAAGAAGGTAATTTCATGGTGGTGATTATAAGACAAAGCCTAAAAAGAGGTGATGAAAATATGCCTTTTGAGATATCAGCTAAATTTTTAATTTTATAGAATTAAAATTGGTGTGAAGCTATTGCAAACGAGATACGAAGTATGGGTTATATTAGGCATTAATAATAACAAAAAGTGAATAGTAGACATATTTATCTTTGTCAATAATGTAATTTCGTGATGTTGATTATAACAGAAAGCCGTAAAAAGGGGCTGTAAAAACTGCCTAATTTGAGATGTTGGCTGAAATTTTAACTTTTCAAATGTAACGCGCTTACGATCGATTTACCTGTATCGATAAAATAGTAAATGGCGGCGTTCTAGCGCGACAACATAAATCGATAAACTAGAGCGTTTATGAACCCGTTTCGCCTCCCTATAACGTACTCCCTGATTTTAGCGACTTTTGAACTGAGAGTTTGTCCTGAATGATTAGAGGACTGTCAACTAGTAATCTGTGGAATTACAACAGAGTCCAGCAACATCATGAACTGACCCTCAACAGTACAAGGAACTTAGTACTATCTAGGTACAAACATGCACAGGTTCAGATTGTGCCTGTGCAGGGAACCAGACTAGCACATTGGAAAATATCTGCACATGTGCAGGGTACCATATCTGGGATGTGCAGGGTACCAGCTTCTGTCTGTACAAAGTACCAGATCTGGCCTGTGAAGGCAATCATATCTGGTCTAAACAAGGAACCAGATCTGGTATGTGCAGGTTACCAGGCCTGGTATGTGCAGGGTACCAGATCTTGTCTGTGCAGGGTACCAGATTCTGCCTGTGCAGAGTACACGATTCTGCCTGTGCATAGTATTAACAGATCTGGTCTATGCAGTCTACCCGATCTGGTCTGTGCAAGGTGCCAGATTTTCTATGCAGAGTACCAGATCCGGTATATGCAGGGTACCAGATCTGGCCTGTGCATGGTACCATATCTGGCCTGTGCAGGGTACCATATCTGGCCAGTGCAGGTAACCAGATCTGGTATTATGTGCATGGTACCAGATTTTGTCTGTGCATTAAAGTACTATATTCTGCCATTACAGGGTACCAGATCTGGTATGTGAAGGGTACCAGACTACCACATACTTTGTTAAAACCAGGTCATATCCCCCTCCAAGCCCCTTACTAGCAAGACAATCTCCTTAACATAAAACTGACCAAAGGGAACAGCTAAACCACTGAAAGCATTAAAAGCCAAACCAAAAAACATCCCTGGCATAAGAATTAGATAGCCTGCCATCTCCAAATGGGTTTGAATACAAATAATACACATTCCATTAAACCATTAACCTAAATGTCTGCATACAGGAATGCTAACAAAAACAATATTGAGAAAGATATTTTGTTTTTGAAAAAAAATAAAAAAGAGAAAAAAAGAAACGAAAACGTATTTTCTTGGCATTTAAATAACTCCTGAGGATAAATCTACCAAAGCATCATCTGCGGAGACTTACTGGTCAATTAATGCATTATTTATGTACGGAAATGAGTTGGCAGGGTTTCCTTGATATTTAGACCTCTATTAGAAATGTGAAGCACATGGAGCTAATATAACAGAAACACCACTATCAAAATATATAGACAGATAAAATAACAGAAATGTGTCTATCAAATAGAGACATCTAATATTAACAGATATGATTCTATCAAATATAGACAGCTAATATTAACAGAAATGTTTCTATCAAATATAGACAGCTAATATTAACAGAAATGATTATATCAAATATCTAGACAGCTAATATTAACAGAAATGTGTCGATCAAATATAGACAGCTAATATTATCAGAAATATTTCTATCAAAAATAGACAGCTAATATTAGCTAATATTAAAAGAAATGTTTCTACCAAATATAGACAGCTAATATTAACAGAAATGTTTCTATCAAATATAGACAGCTAATATTGACAGAAATGTTTCTATCAAAATATAGACAGCTAATATTAACAGAAATGTTTCTATCAAATATAGACAGCTAATATTAACAGAAATGTTTCTATCAAATATAGACAGCTAATATTAACAGAAATGTTTCTATCAAATATAGACAGCTAATATTAACAGAAATGTTTCTATCAAATATAGACAGCTAATATTGACAGAAATATTTCTATCAAATACAGACAGCTAATATTAACAGAAATGTTTCTATCAAATATAGACAGCTAATATTAACAGAAATGTTTCTATCAAATATAGACAGCTAATATTAACAGAAATGTTTCTATCAAATATAGACAGCTAATATTAACAGAAATGTTTCTATCAAATATAGACAGCTAATATTAACAGAAATGTTTCTATCAAATATAGACAGCTAATATTAACAGAAATGTTTCTATCAAATATAGACAGCTAATATTGACAGAAATATTTCTATCAAATACAGACAGCTAATATTAACCGAAATGTTTCTATCAAATATAGACAGCTAATATTAACAGAAATGTTTCTATCAAATATAGACAGCTAATATTAACAGAAATGTTTCTATCAAATATAGACAGCTAATATTAACAGAAATGTTTCTATCAAATATAGACAGCTAATATTAACAGAAATGTTTCTATCAAATATAGACAGCTAATATTGACAGAAATATTTCTATCAAATACAGACAGCTAATATTAACAGAAATGTTTCTATCAAATATAGAATTTTGAATGGAGTTTTACATAACCTTGAGCACGTTTTAGGCTGCACTTGACAGTTGATTTTTTTGTTGTAGGGGATAGACAGCTTATCTAACAGAAATATAGACAGCTTATCTAACAGAAATATAGAATGTTTAAACAACAGAAATATAGACAGCTTAAATAACATAAATATAGACAGCTTATCCAACAGAAATATAGATAGCTTATCCAACAGAAGTATAGACAGCTTATCTAACAGAAATAGAGACAGCTTATCCAACAGACATATAGACAGCTTATCCAACAGAAATATAGACAGCTTATCCGACAGAAATATAGATAGCTTATCTGATGGAAATATAGACAGCTTTAATATCTAACAGAAATATAGGCGGCTTTTATCTTACAGAAATATAGACAGCTTCTAACAGAAATATAGACAGCTTATCCAACAGAAATACAGACAGCTAATCCGACAGAAATATAGATAGCTTATCTGATGGAAATATAGACAGTTTATCAAACAGACATATAGACAGCTTATCTAAAAGACATATATACAGCTTATCCGACATAAATATAGACAGCTTATCTGACTGAATATAGGCAGCTTATCTAACAGACAAATAGACAGCTTATTTAATGGAATATAGACAGCTCATCTATAGATACAATGTGTTGAACAAATTAATATAGGCAGATTTTCTTAAGAAAATGTGTCTGATACAAAATATTGTGCACAATTATCTTATAATCTGTGTAAAGTTCCTGTTTTCCGTTTTTAAGGGCCGATCCTAAATATTTTATGCAAAATTAATCCTTTCTGTTCTGAACCTGATATCAACAAATATATATTTTTTAAGTTAGTTTATTAGGATTTAAAAGTATTGAGTGTAAAGAAAAGTTAAGATATAAAATAAAATATTTTCCCTGCCTGCCTACATTAATTTTGTTTAGCATGTAACAACAGGAACCACACATATAATTGTATTTGCCCTTAATTATGCCATCTCCTGAATTTGTTGCAATCATATTAATGTGATGGAACCATGTCTGCTACCTGGGGACATCCATTTACCCCTGATGAACATTGATGTCAACTGTTAAATGAAGATAGATAAATTCAATTTTCCTCAGAGTTGGTTGGTAATGCTCTCACTGTAATGGGATTACGAAATAACCTCGTCCACCAGAGAAAAGCAACAACTGTTTTCCATTCAAGATGCCAGGCAGAAAATTATTTTTATCTAATTTTTCTCCCTTCATAAATCAGACAATATATATATATAAAGTAAAAAAGCATGTATCATATTTATAATACAAATCTAGCAGTTGTTGATGTTGGAAGTTTATTATGTGATTGTGGCCAATACCAGTACATCGCATGTTTATTATGTGATCATGGCTAATACTAGTACATCACGTTTATTATGTGATCGTGGCTAATACCAGTACATCACATGTTTATTATGTGATCGTGGCTAATACCAGTACATCACATGTTTATTATGTGACCGTGGCTAATACCAGTACATCACATGTGTATTATGTGATCGTGGCTAATACCAGTACATCACATGTTTATTATGTGATCGTGGCTAATACCAGTACATCACATGTTTATTATGTGACTGTGGCTAATACTAGTACATCACATGTTTATTATGTGATCGTGGCTAATACCAGTACATCACATGTTTATTATGTGACCGTGGCTAATACCAGTACATCACATGTGTATTATGTGACCGTGGCTAATACCAGTACATCACATGTTTATTATGTGACCGTGGCTAATACCAGTACATCACATGTTTATTATGTGACTGTGGCTAATACCAGTACATCACATGTTTATTATGTGACTGTGGCTAATACCAGTACATCACATGTTTATTATGTGACTGTGGCTAATACCAGTACATCACATGTTTATTATGTGACTGTGGCTAATACCAGTACATCACATGTTTATTATGTGATCGTGGCTAATACCAGTACATCACATGTTTATTATGTGACCGTGGCTAATACCAGTACATCACATGTTTATTATGTGACCGTGGCTAATACCAGTACATCACATGTGTATTATGTGACCGTGGCTAATACCAGTACATCACATGTTTATTATGTGACTGTGGCTAATACCAGTACATCACATGTTTATTATGTGACTGTGGCTAATACCAGTACATCACATGTTTAGTATGTGACTGGCTAATACCAGTACATCACATGTTTATTATGTGACTGTGGCTAATACCAGTACATCACATGTTTATTATGTGACTGTGGCTAATACCAGTACATCACATGTTTATTATGTGACTGTGGCTAATACCAGTACATCACATGTTTATTATGTGATCGTGGCTAATACCAGTACATCACATGTTTATTAGGTGATTGTAGCTAATACCAGTACATCACATGTTTATTATGTGACTGTGGCTAATACCAGTACATCACATGTTATTATATGAGCATGGCTAATACCAGTACATCACATGTTTATTATGTGACCGTGGCTAATACCAGTACATCACATGTTTATTATGTGACCGTGGCTAATACCAGTACATCACATGTGTATTATGTGACCGTGGCTAATACCAGTACATCACATGTTTATTATGTGACTGTGGCTAATACCAGTACATCACATGTTTATTATGTGACTGTGGCTAATACCAGTACATCACATGTTTAGTATGTGACTGTGGCTAATACCAGTACATCACATGTTTATTATGTGACTGTGGCTAATACCAGTACATCACATGTTTATTATGTGACTGTGGCTAATACCAGTACATCACATGTTTATTATGTGACTGTGGCTAATACCAGTACATCACATGTTTATTATGTGATCGTGGCTAATACCAGTACATCACATGTTTATTATGTGATTGTAGCTAATACCAGTACATCACATGTTTAGTATGTGACTGTGGCTAATACCAGTACATCACATGTTATTATATGAGCATGGCTAATACCAGTACATCACATGTTTATTATGTGATTGTAGCTAATACCAGTACATCACATGTTTATTATGTGATCGTTGCTAATACCTCACATGTTTATTATGGGATTGTAGCTAATACCAGTACATCACATGTTTATTGTGTGATCGTGGCTAATACCAGTATATCGCATGTTTATTATGTGATTGTGGCTAATACCAGTACATCACATGTTTATTATGTGATCGTGGCTAATACCAGTACATCGCATGTTTATTATGTGATTGTGGCTAATACCAGTACATCACATGTTTATTATGGGATCGTGGCTAATACCAGTACATCGCATATTTATTATGTGATTGTGGCTAATACCAGTACATCACATGTTATAATATGAGCATGGCTAATACCAGTACATCACATGTTATTATATGAGCATGGCTAATACCAGTACATCGCATGTTTATTATGTGATTGTGGCTAATACCAGTACATCATATGTTTATTATGTGATCGTGGCTAATACCAGTACATCGCATGTTTATTATGTGATCTTGGCTAATACCAGTACATCGCATGTTTATTATGTGATTGTGGCTAATACCAGTACATCATATGTTTATTATGTGATCGTGGCTAATACCAGTACATCGCATGTTTATTATGTGATCTTGGCTAATACCAGTACATCGTGATTGTGGCTAATACCAGTACATCGTGGCTAATACCGGTACATTGCATGTTTCATTGATGGGTATCTGCCTGATACAGGTCTGTTATCGCAAAATAATATGAATATTTTATAACACTGTTCTACTTAAAGGCACATTCTGATGCAGCGTAATTCTCTAGCACATGGCGTTTTACATCCTTTTCAACACATGTAAGGTATATGACTGTCAATTTTTTTGTAGTGGAAATAGACCACCCGCCTTTCCTGGGTAGTACCAGTTTTGTACACCTCCCTCCCACCATCCGTAAGAATCACTTAATTTAGGCTATTTCGGTTGCTTGTGGTGAAAAAATTCTCGCCTATATATTTTCATAAATATTTACTTATCAAAGTAAGTATTGGGTTTAATGATGCTTTCAACAATCTTCCAATCATCTAATGATGCAATGTCTAATGATGCAATGTATATAACTAATTGTGTAGCAATGTCAGCTCAATGCTTAACTTTAGAGAGCTGTCACACTGCAATACCCGCAAAGTATAATTAGGCAAAAAAAAAAATGCGTTTCCGGTGGCCCGACCAACCCTATTTTTAAGGGGCTGACCCTAAAACTTTTTACGAAAAAAAAAACAAAACAAAATTATAATAATAAAAAAAAAATAAAAAAATGTTCTGAACAATGATTTATCACAATATATCGAGGTAAACTGACATCACAGAGAAACTTCTTTCAGTTGTAGCGTCAACTTGTATGGGGTTTATGAAATAAATACATGTAGAATCTCACAATATCTTGCTCCAAAAAAAAAGCCTTCCGACCTACCCTATTTTTTGAGAGCATGCAATAGGAAACACACCTGTGTTTTTTTTTTGGCCTTATAGACACTTGACATGATACCCCACCCAGTCATATTATACTGACACCTGGCCAACCAGTCCTAGCACTGCCATTTATATACTAAACATCAAGCAAGGGACACATTTTATGAAGCCCTTTATGAGAATTGGCCTGGGATTAAACCCACGATCTCCGACATGCAAGACAGATGCTCACCCACTTAGCCATGAAATGATGGGGTTTTACATCTCGTTCACACATATAAAGTTGTAGTACGATAGTGACTTCGGAGGGAGAAGAGATGAAGATTACCAACAGACATGCTACCACCAATACAATAACAGGCCTGCTACCACCAATACAATAACAGACCTGCTACCACCAATACAATAACAGACCTGCTACCACCAATACAATAACAGACCTGCTACCACCAATACAATAACAGACCTGCTACCACCAATACAATACAGACCTGCTACCACCAATACAATAACAGGCCTGCTACCACCAATACAATAACAGACCTGCTACCACCAATACAATAACAGACCTGCTACCACCAATACAATAACAGACCTGCTACCACCAATACAATAACAGACCTGCTACCACCAATACAATAACAGACATGCTACCACCAATACAATAACAGACCTGCTACCACCAATACAATAACAGACCTGCTACCACCAATACAATAACAGACATGCTACCACCAATACAATAACAGACCTGCTACACCAATACAATAACAGACCTGCTACCACCAATACCAAATAACAGACCTGCTGCCACCAATACAATAACAGACCTGCTGCCACCAATACAATAACAGACCTGCTACCACCAATACAATAACAGACCTGCTACACCAATACAATAACAGACCTGCTACCACCAATACAATAACAGACCTGCTACCACCAATACAATAACAGACCTGCTACCACCAATACAATAACAGACCTGCTACCACCAATACAATAACAGACCTGCTACCACCAATACAATAACAGACATGCTACCACCAATACAATAACAGACCTGCTACCACCAATACAATAACAGACATGCTACCACCAATACAATAATAATCTTTCTTGACATAGCACCAGCATATCCTTATTTTGTAATAAATTTGGATTGGATAAAATCCCACACTTTCAGGGCAACCACCTTTCTATTAATTAGGTCAATCATAACTTATAATAATCTTCCTATTTATCTTGCATATTTCCCCTAATAGTAGCACCTCTCCCCACTCTCCCACCCACCCACCGTTAACATAATAATAATAATAATAATAATAATAATAATAATAATAAAAATTAAAAAATCTCTTCAAACTCGTTCTTTTGTATCCAAAAATCAAAAAAAATATTCATAATTCAATAAATTGTCATCTTTTGTATAAAAAGAATTTGCATAGCACACGGATCCTTCTTTTAGGGGAAATACAGTAACTGTCAACCAAAAGCATACAGATATAAAAGTTAATTACTAAAGCAGGCAACCATATTGGTCCCTGAGATACAAAAAAGATACAAAAGAAATGTTCCCAAGAGTTTGACCCTGGCAACTTCCCCCATTAATGAACTGCAGCTTCTTATTTTCTCCATCAGTGGAGTGCAAAAGTACAAAATTAATAGAAAGATATAAAACCTTCTGTCACCTTGGCCTGTTTACAGGCTAGTCATGAATTATTCCTTTTGTTTACTTGAAGAATTTCAACAACTTCAATGACACATTCAGCGTCTTCTTAAATTAATTGCATTTTAATTACCAGAGACATGCAAAATTCACAAACATGTGTGTGTGTGTAATTCTGAACATTTAAAGCCTCTCTGCCACATAACTAAGGCTGAAAGTGGGTCTATATTGTACAGGGTACTACAGTACAGGGTACTACACGAAGGTACAATGAGACAAGAAATGCTCAGAACAACCAGTTGGGCCACCATTAAAAAATTGTTTGTATGCAGTTTCCGTCCGATGGCTTTTAGGGGTGGGGGTCGGTAGGTAGGGATATATTTTTTTTTTTTAAACATTTTTATTATTAACGCATGCCCATCGACGGCATGCACATATTGTGTGCTTCACTAGTATTATCCATAGAGTGTTTTTTTTAAAAGGGTTTAGTTAAATATTAACAGAACATGCAAGAAAAAAGAAACAAAAAAACTTGAAAAAAAAAAAATAAAAAAAATAAAAAAAAAATTAAATTTTTTATTTGGGTCGGCGGATTTGCCGTGGGTCGGTCGCAAACTGCAAACAAACAATATTTTAATTTAGGCCTTGGGTAATATGAACCATAGAACCAGTCAGGTTACCTTGACATGTACAGAACAACAACTGGTTGTGTACCAGTTATCGTCATTCACCAGATTTCGTCATTATCAATAAAAAGCTCGATGTTGTGCTTATTTTTCGACTCCACTTTACAAATCACTACACACTATCATCAGACGATTGGAGAGCAAAAAATAGTTTAGAAATGTTAACATACACTCTCAAATCGTTTACCAGATAAATACCGTTATGAACAAAACACAATCGGGGGAATCACGCGCTAATGCGCATGCGCAGGAAAATTTCCTTTTAAAATAGCTGACCTTTTACGTCGAACCCATTGAATCAATTTGACATGCACAAAAAACTAAAAGTATGTGATAAACGAAAACAACTCGTTCACGTCAATCAATTTAAATTTGCGGACAGTTATTTCCCTTTAAATTATTAACGTCGAAGTCAAGTAAATGACATCCGATACCTGCAGTTGAAAAAACATTTCAGTTGTAGATATATTTTTTTTGTGTATTCATATGCAATGGTATATTTATGTTTCAATTAATAACTACACACGTTTTCATCAGTCCTAACATGGATTTTTCGGTATTAAACTGAACATGACGATAACTACTACATTCAGCTCTAACGACCGGCCCAATTCAGTCTATATTTAGTAACGGTCACGTGACACTTGTTACTGAGAATAGGAACAATGTAAACACAGAATATTTACGGCAAAGGGCTAAGTTTCTCTACCGGCAAAAATATTTATGAGATGACTAGTTTTGATTTAGATATATTAAAAAATCAACATAAAAATGACAATATCTGGTATACAGCCAGTATAAGAAGCATATTAATAGATTTTACTGGATCACTGATGAACATTTTCGAACATTTTTCGAAATTTCGACTCTATGCTTACACTTTATGAGCAACCATCAATGAAAACAGCTGACCCTTGACCTGTTTAGTTAACAAGCAAAAACTCTCTTACACGTCTTGTGACCCTACCTTTTCTGGTGATTTTTCAAGTGGAAAATTAGTTTTCTATATGAACATTACACTGCTGCATTATCCATACTTGAGTTGAATTTGCAGCAAATCATTAATATGTGACACTTTAACATTGGTGTCTATTGGGAAAAATTGGTTTCCTTCCTGCAGGTTTCTTGTTATTTTTAGTTCATTTTAGTCTGTATCATAAAA
>JAWPHD010010943.1:0-88354 GCA_037043455.1 Cyrtodaria siliqua | reverse complement strand
TTCCAGCCGCAGCAACGTGACCTACCATCACGCACCCACAGCACCCCCCTTGCAGAGGTAACTATACACTTACACTCCAGTAAAAGGATTTCCATACGGTAGTTTATTAAACTATCTTACATATTTTATTAATATTTCTATATAAATTACCATGTGCTATGCATGTTTATCCTATTGTACAAGGTACTGATGCTTCGGCATTTTTGTGTGTTTCAGGCTGTACCACAAGTGCAGATGCAGACTCCAGGATGCCCTCAATCCGCTGACACCAGCCTCACCTTCGCTTCAGATACTTTTGTTGGACTGCTTGGGGCAATGTCCAACCCATTTCAGACGGGATCGAGCCAGGCTTCAACCGCAGACAACGAGAGTGAAATTGAACAGGATTCATGATTGTTGAAGTAGTATCAGTGACTTTGGAAGTGGCCATGAATGAGAGACAGTTATGGATATTTATGTGGACTTGTGTCTTGAAATGTTTATAACTGTATAGTGGTTTGTAGTTGTTGCATATTTTACATGTTGGTACATGTTTCCGTTCATGTGTTTGCAGGGAATAAAAACAGTGTACATGGTTCAAACTTGTGGTGTTTTTTTTTTAAACCCGATAAAATAAACTTCCAATGACAAAAATTCCAGTATTTAAAACTTTATATGAACTAAAAGTCTTTTCCTTAATACCTTCAATACATATACAACTTAAAATCGTATATGTGTTTACCATTATCAAGATTTTTAATTATACATATTGTTATTCCTCATATATGGCGGTGCACACCTCAGGAATGAAGAGGGAGATGGTGTTGTGGGCTACCCTGAAGCTAAATGCCAGAGACCGATAACTATTACCGGTGGCCAGAAACCGCAGCGTGATCACCAACTTCAGCTCAGGCTCCAAGGGCCGTCTGCCCCTATTGAACAGAAATCAGAAGAAAGACATTAATAGGAGTGAATATTGACGGATTTAATTTGACAAATTACAATTTTTGTTTTATTTCAATTCCAATAACAACATTTTCACTAAATAAAAACAAAGATGTTAATTACCTTGGTCCCTTCATTATGCGCGGTGAAACACGTTGACACACTTCAGCAAAGAGGTTCCTGTCCATACGGAGGTAGGACATATAGTCCCCCTGGCAGTCCCTCTCAATCTCTTGAAACAGGGTCTCGTACTGGCCGAACAGCTAGGCGCCGTCTGCTGATCCATGGCCGGACCCACCAGCGTCTTTCTCTTCTGCCAACCTGACCCTGGCGAAGAACGAGCACTGCAGCCACGGCAGCATCATCTTCTTCCTCTTCCAGCTGCATCTAGAGTTGTATAATTAGTCGAAGACGTTGCAGATGACCTGGCATCCCCATATTGTTCCGTCGGAGTCGACTGCACAGATTGGTGTGCATCCAACACCAAAAATCTACAAAACACGTACGGCGACAATACGGCCATTGCGTCCAAACGAGCGTTGAAATTGAGAGGGATGTAAGGGTAACGCACGTGCGCCGCACTTTCACCATGCGGTCCTTTCTACTCGTGCGTCGTAAGTGTGTCTGTCATACGGCTGTCGCAAGACTGCCGCACGTCCTCTGTACTACCTCTACGAAGCACACACGTGCCAAATCGCAAGAGTGTTGCTGCGAACTTCTTACGTCACCCTCACGGGCAGCACGGCACACTTACGTCGTTCTTACTCCCGCCTTATGAGTTGACTGCTACTTTTTTTTACCTCCACGTCCTCTACTACTCTCACCTACGGCAAAAAACGCAGAGGACGATTAAAAAATCCGTGCGTCCGGTTGTGACCGAGCTTTTACTGATGAAATATAATCAACTGTTAGTAATATGCAAAAAAAATTGCCTTATACTATTCTTATAAATAATATTAATGATTAAACAAATGCAATTTTTATGTAGAAAAAGTAAGTTTGACTAAACTCAATTGCCGTGTGTCCCTTTAAGGTGGACTCTTTCATCCTCCACCGATGTACTAACATCTAGCTACTTCCTTTATGCATATGGAAGGTCAGGAAGTACTTCCGGGTCGTAGGGTGCTAAATTGATTTCTTTGGAGGGTATGAGCACAGAGGTTAGGTAGAGATGTGGTTTTGACAGATGTTTATTTCATAGTCATAATGGGAAGATAGTGGGGACAGGCTGAGTTATTGTTTCTTAGGGCAACAGGATAGGAAGATAGTGGTGGCAGGGTTTGATATTGTTTCTTAGAGCCAGCAGAATGGGAAGATAGTGATGATAGGCCCAGTTATTGTTTCTTAGGGCAAACAGAATAGGAAGATAGTGATGATAGGCCCAGTTATTGTTTCTTAGAGCAAACAGAATGGGAAAATAGAGGTGGCAGGGTTTGATATTGTTTCTTAGAGCCAGCAGAATAGGAGATAGTGGTGCAAGGCCCTATTATTGTTTCAAAGAACCAATAAAATGGAAGACTAGTGCAAGTCCCTATAACTGTTTCTTACGTCAAGTAAAATGGGCAGATAGTGGTATCATGTCCCATAATTTTTCTTACAGCCAGCATAATAAGAGGATAAAGGTGACAGGAACTGTAATTGTCAGCAGCAAAATGAGAAGAGAGTAGTGTTATGTCCTGTAATGTTTTCTTACAGCCAGCATAATGAGAAGACAGTGGTGCAAGGCCCTGCAATTGTTTCCTACATCAAGAAGGATGGGAAGATAATGGTGCCATGTCCTTTAATAGTTGCTTAAGAGCCAGCAAAATGGGAGATAGTGGTGCCATGTTCTGTCACCATTTCTAAGAACAAACAGAATGACATACCATGGTACCAGGCCAGGTTATTGTTTCTTAGAGCAAACAGAATAGGAAAATATTGATGACAGGCCCAGTTATTGTTTCTTAGAGCAAACAGAATAGAAAGATAGTGGTGACAGGCTCAGATATAGTTTCTTAGGGCAAACAAAATAGGAAGATAGAGATGGCAGGGTTTGATATTGTTTCTTAGAGCCAGCAGAATGGGAAGTTAGTGGTGACAGGCCCAGTTATTGTTTCTTAGAGCAAACAGAATTGGAAGATAGTGGGGACAGGTCCAGTTATTGTTTCTTAGGGCAAACAGAATAGGAAGATAATGGTAGCAGGGTTTGATATTGTTTCTTAGAGCCAGCAGAATTGGAAGATAGTGATGACAGGCCCAGTTATTGTTTCTTAGAGCAAACAGAATAGGAAGATAATGGTAGCAGGGTTTGATATTGTTTCTTAGAGCCAGCAGAATGGGAAGATAGTGATGACAGGCCCAGTTATTGTTTCTTAGAGCAAACAGAATAGGAAGATAGTGGTGACAGGGTTGAAAATGGTGAAATAATTAGCAAAATCTATGACAAGAGAGTTGATTTTAATTTTGACATTGTTAATTATCCCCACTTGGATGGGGATGTTCCCCGAGCAACTTCTTATGGGGTGTATGTGTCTCAACTTATTCATAACTAAAAAGCTACTCTATCAGGGTTACCGTTACCATAAACTTCGTAAAACCTTTGCAAAATTTTATTATCATAACCCTGATCTTCTGTCCAAATGTGAAAGTAATTTGATGACTCTTCTGCAACAATGACTATCACAACCTGACTTCTATGGTGATGTTATTTATAAACTTCGTAAGATTCTCGGTCATGATCATTTTCATACTATCTTTGTTATACTTGTTACAAAAGATATCAAAAGAGGTTATGACCCTATCATTTTGCAACGTACTGCATGCTTGGTTGTGGACCCTTTTACAGTTCGCCACTATGCTTTCCTCTTTAATTTACGATGACCGGACAGGCTGTGGACCCTATGATGACGCCTACCTAAAGCCCATTGGGACGGTGGCATTTGATGTTTGTCTATCTTTCTTGTCGTGCCCTTAATGGTTTATTCTCTTGTTGCTCTGGCTTCTGCCAAGTCATTGAGAACCTTTATTGTGGCTTTCTAGCTATTGTTTTTTTGTATTATATTTACACGAGCATATTTGTGTTCTGCTTATATTGCCTATATTGATGCTGCCTTGTTGGTTAGAGATTAGATCATGGCGGGGATTTCTTTATTTACACTGTCCTGTTTTAATGGGATGACAGTAGGGTAATGGTGAGGTTTGGTGCACCCTAGAACTGGTTTAAACCCCAAGTGGACTACTTTGCCACTGACCGTTCCAAGGCGGTAGCCCTATTGTCAACCCTTTTGTGTTTGTGATGTCATTTGCATTTATTATTACTTTTGCCTTTTTGTTTGTCTTTTTTCGTGTTTGTTTCTGGGTTTTGTGGTTGACTGTCCTCCTTGAATGCTACTTTCCCTGCCCGATCTTTTTATATTTCGTTGATATTGTTTCTTAAGATCTCACTACACACTTAGCTCCCTTGTATGTGACTGTAGGATGATTCTTACACCATAAAAAGTAGAGGTGTGTTCTTCGGTTTGAGATATTTTTAATAATTGGCCATGGATATTTTCTTTTCCTGTTGCAGGTGAGAAAACAATAGTGTGAGATTGGATGAACAGCGATTAGACGACACTGACAGCAAAATGTGACACATTTGTGGGTGCTCAAAATGAGTATGAATGTAGGTGCAAACTGTTTAGTGAAAGCCGAAAAGAGTACCTTGCCTGACACCACTCCTATTTAAAAAAAAAAAAACTGGGCTATGTACCAGATTTTATGGATTTTTATGAGCAGCAATAACTGTATTTTACCAAAAAAATACTTTTAGACTTTAAAGGTTTGATTTAGAATGGGAAATTGGACTTTATTCCCTATGGCCAACACAGTAAAATCGAAGTGTGTAGTGAGACCTTAACAGAAACAATCAGCCAGACGCTTTCAGTACAGCTTTCATTGACACAGATCAATATTTCTGAGTTTGATGTTTTCAACTGTGTAAAAAAGTTGAATTGAACATTTTATGATGAATTGCAATGAACTTTAGTTGGATTTGGCCATAAATTAGTGATTTTGCACATGAAAATGGACCATACTTTGATCAACATGGATTATTTTGTGTATGCTGTTTGTAGTGAACTCCCAAACCACTTCCGTAATGTCGATATGGATTCCAGGCGATGAAACATCCTGATGAAACGCAATATAAATGTTGTCAGTGCATATTTCAGTGCATACACATGTACATGCAGTATCAACTATTCCGCGAAAGATGGATATTCGATTGTATTTGCCAAAATAAGTTTGTGCTTGCGAGTCGATAAATTGTTTCTGGAAGTTTAGTTCTCGTCTCTGTTGGGTTCAAATGGATACAATATACCGACACTATGCCAGGGACATGTTCACGGAAAGCAGCTTCATATGAAATCTAACAGGTATGTGTTTGTATAGAAAATTATTTATTTCAGCTATTGACAATATTAGAAAAATACCCCACCCACTTATGCAGTGCAACAAATTTCAAAACCGCTGTTCGGTGTGTCTTATTTGTCGAGAATGTTCATCAAATATGTTTATTAACTTAGTCGCTCTTCCTTGTTTGCTTTGAAGTTGCGTGACAACCTTTTTCGAACCGCTGTGTCTTTTGGGAAGATTTGTCGTTTGCAGTTGCACATTTGTCGAGACACAAAACTGTTTCATGCTTGGTGTTAGCTGAATGAGGCGTTCCAGCTTTTAGCGTATTCATCTCATTTCTTGTATTCCATTTGTACGCAGGCAATTTGTTCTCTCGTGATATTTGTTCATGCGCATTTCATACAAATTTCGCGTCATGTCAAATAAAAAACATCTAATATATTGTGTGTCTGTTTATATATAGGAAAAAAAAATCCAGACAAAACTTTAATGTACTGTTACATTCTTCATCGTCTCTTTTTACGTAAATTAAAAAATGGCGTTAAAAGTGTTTTCGGTTCTGAATTCTGATTATAAATGTTATTTTGCACTAAGAAATAAAGCTGTGCTAATATATGTTTGAATAAAAAAAATGTACGCGAATAACATCATTGAAATTCAAGTGAATTTCGCGTCATAATAAAACATTAAATTCTGGTTCTATCATTATTCACGGTAAAGATTGCCCGTGTCGCCTAGACTTTTTTTTTCCGCAGATCTGTACTGAATTTATTTTTGGCATGTTACGTGTTGTGCTGCATTATGTATAGTAATATGCTGCTATCTTTTTCGCTCTGATCCGAATGGTTTGCATTCAATTTTCACTGCTTTGAGTAGGTGTACAGTGTCGTCTGGAGAAACACTGCAGTCGGTCGCAAGCAGTTGATCACTGATTTTCTGACTGTGACTGACTGACTGACTGACTGACTGACTGACTGACTGACTGACTGACTGACTGACTGTGACTGACTGACTCTGACTGACTCTGACTGACTGACTGACTGACTGACTGACTGTAATTTAAGATGAATTCAACAACTACGTATGAAGTGCATGCAATGCGGTTCAATGCGATTAATTAACAGTTTCGATATAACATAGAATTGACAGACATTTGTATGAAATATACCGATTGTTATAATTTCATAGATTTTTAAGATAAGCGCTGTTCATGTACATTTGGTAGCGTTATCTGTATTGTGATAATTTCTTGAAAACTAATCTGCATGCCGGTGGTTTTCGGTTGTTTTTCTGCTTTTAGCAAGTTGTGGTGTCATTTAGTGTTTCCTAGTTAACTCCCCTGCTGGTTTTATGTATTTGTTCGCCTTTCAAATCACTGTTGGGTATATTTTCTGATTTTTTTCCCTACATTTTGTTTTATAAAATGGCTAGGTTTTCAAATAGTAATATTTAGTAACATTATTATCAATATTGTAATCATGTGCTAAGTAAAAGCCATTTCATCTTTTTATACAGGAAGCTGGTAGAAGATGCCAATTTGAGAGTAGAAGGGAGGGCTTGTTTTATTGGAGCCATGCCTGTGATGACATCAACTTGAATGGCCTTTAATGACATTGTAGGACAGGTAATATAATAAACTATTTTTGACTAGAAAATAAGTCTAACCACTACTTCTGTTTCAGAAAGCATCATTTTAAAAACAAAAAAAAATAAAAATAAAAAAAATCATATATGGGCATAGGTGAACAATTAATAAATTAAGAAACACTGCCTGAAAGACAAACATCACACTTTTTTTATATTATATACATATCCAACACAAATCCTACAGAATTTAAGAACACAATCTCTTAGAATACAAAAGTTACTGAATAATTTCTACTCTTGATTCAGATTAAAATTCCTGATTTTTTCGCTCCATGAATATGGCACGAAGCAAATTGATGCATGTTGCATTTTGAGCCGTAAACTCATGTAATCTATGACAAAAGTATCTATAAACTAATTTTTTTGTTATGTAGTCACCTATAGTTGTTGCGGGTATGATTTTGAAGACATGCACACACATGAGCCCCCCTTGAAGATCTCACTACACACTTAGCTCCCTTGTATGTGACTGTAGGATGATTCTTACACCATAAAAAGTAGAGGTGTGTTCTTCGGTTTGAGATATTTTTAATAATTGGCCATGGATATTTTCTTTTCCTGTTGCAGGTGAGAAAACAATAGTGTGAGATTGGATGAACAGCGATTAGACGACACTGACAGCAAAATGTGACACATTTGTGGGTGCTCAAAATGAGTATGAATTTAGGTGCAAACTGTTTAGTGAAAGCCGAAAAGAGTACCTTGCCTGACACCACTCCTATTTAAAAAAAACCAAACTGGGCTATGTACCAGATTTTATGGATTTTTATGAGCAGCAATAACTGTATTTTACCAAAAAAATACTTTTAGACTTTAAAGGTTTGATTTAGAATGGGAAATTGGACTTTATTCCCTATGGCCAACACAGTAAAATCGAAGTGTGTAGTGAGACCTTAAGAGCCAGCAGAATGGGAAAATAGTGGTGACAGACCCAGTTATTGTTTCTTAGAGCAAACAGAATAGGAAGATAGTGGTGGCAGTGTTTGATATTGTTTCTTAGAGCAAACAGAATGGGAAGATAGTGGTGACAGGCCCATATATTTTTTCTTAGAGCAAACAGAATGGAGAAATAGTGTTGTCATGCCCTGTTATTTATTTTTTCTAAGACCAGACAGAATGGCAAGGTAGAGGTGTCAGGCCCTGTTACTGTTTTCTATAGCCATTATAACAGAAAGATAGTGGTGCCAGGCCCCGTTATTGTTTCTTAAGAGCCAGCAGAATGGGAGATAGTGGTGACAGGCCCTATTATTTTTTCTGAGAGCAGACAGAATGGGAAGATAGAATGAATGAATGAATGGTGTTTTACGGCACATCGACACATAAATAGGTCATATTGTGCGCAAAAACCGATGGAAGATGAAGAAATGGCACAAAAACTGATGAAAGATGAAGAAATGTAGTAATTAACAAGAGGCCCAAGAGGGCCTGTGGCTCTTGGGCCTGTGGATGCTCTACTGGCTCAAGATAAAGTTTATGTATAAGGGGCCACAAGTCTTTCAAAAATCATTCAACCGGAACATGGTGACGACATACGCAACTGGGCTTGGTACTGATCATCCCTGCAAGTTTAGTTGATATCCAGCCAGAGGTTCAGGAGAACTAGTCTAGACAATGTTAGTGTATTAAAACCTTTAAGGGCTCATAACTCTGCCAAAATTCATTCAACCAGAACATGGCAATGACAGGTGCAACTAGGCTTAGTACTGATCATTCCCGCCAAGATTCGCTAAAAACTGGCAAAGAGTTCAGAAGAGACTAATCTGGACAAAGTTTGTGTATTAAAACATTTAAAGGGCCATAACTCTGCCAGAAAAATAATTAAACCACAATATGGCGATGATATGCACAACTAGGCTTGATACTGATCATCCTTGTCAAGTTTCATCTATATCCAGCCAGGGGTTCAGGAGCACTAGCCCGGAAAAAAATCAAAATCCTTTAAAGGGCCATATATCTGTAAACCGGAACGCAACACTGACATGCACAACTAGGCTTGGTGCTGATCATCCCTGCAAAGTTTCATTGAAATCTGGCAAGGGGTTCAGGAGAAGTAGATCAGACAAAGTTTGTGTTTTTGATGAAACTAACATCAACCCGGAAGAAAACATAATAATCATCAATGTGCACCACCAAAAAATGGACCCATTCTTCAATATTCTCACATAAACACTAGTCACCGACTCGTGATAAAAATCACTGGATATCATGCGTCATTTAATCGCAAGAGATGTTACGATTGGTAAACGCTGAATGAACGAATGCAAATGCATTTTCTCCGTTTGCGCATTTAAACGCACGCATTCCGTTCAGGAATGCAGTTCCCTGCACTTCAATGAACGAATAGTTTCGTTTTTAAACGCTAAATGGATTCAAGAACGTAAATGATTTGCATTTTAAAAAATGCATTTATAAAAACTAAACATAAAAGGAATGCATTTTTGGGGTACTTGAACGAAACTGATTCTGCACTTGTATATTTGCCAAGTTTAAACTGGAATTATCAGTGAAGGTGATGAATACCCCCACTTTTTTGCTATAGCCAAAGAGGATGGGCAAAATCAAGAATAATAAATGTCTAAAAAAATATCTGTTAATTTTTTAATTTGAAAACAAATCTAAGTAAAACAGGTCCATAATTCTGTAAACAAGAGGCCCAAGAGGGCCTGTGGATGCTCTACTGGCTAAAGA
The DNA here is from genome assembly GCA_037043455.1 of Cyrtodaria siliqua. Taxonomy (NCBI): domain Eukaryota; kingdom Metazoa; phylum Mollusca; class Bivalvia; order Adapedonta; family Hiatellidae; genus Cyrtodaria; species Cyrtodaria siliqua. Next base: position 78,721 of record JAWPHD010010943.1, on the reverse strand, counting down.
TAAAGTTTATGAATAAGAGGCCGTAAGTATTTCAAAAATCATTCAACCAGAACATGGCAATGACAGGTGCAACTAGGCTTAGTACTGATCATTCTCGCCAAGATTTGCTGAAATCTGGCAAAGAGTTCAGAAGAGACTAATCTGGACAAAGTTTGTGTATTAAAACATTTAAAGGGTCACATCTCTGCCAAAAATCATTCAACCGAAATATGGCGATGATAGGCACAACTAGGCTTGATACTGATCATCCTTGTCAAGTTTCGTCTATTTCCAGCCAGGGGTTCAGGAGAACTAGCCCGGAAAAAAATCAAAATCCTTTAAAGGGCCATATATCTGTAAACCGGAACGCAACACTGACATGCACAACTAGGCTTGGTGCTGATCATCCCTGCAACGTTTCATTGAAATCTGGCAAGGGGTTCAGGAGAAGTAGATCAGACAAAGTTTGTGTATTAAAACCTTTAAAGGGCCATAATTCTTCAAAAAAAATCATTTAACCGGAATACGCCAATGATTTGCACAACTAGACATGGCATTGATCATCCCTAAAAAGCTTCGTTTAAATCCGGCCAGAGGTTCAGGAGAACTAGTCAGAACAAAGTTTGTGTATTAAAACCTTTAAAGGGCCATAACTCCGCCAAAAATCATTCAACCGGAACACGGCGATGATGTGCACAACTAGATATAGAATCGATCATCCCTAAAAAGTTTTGTTTTGGCCGGCCGGGGTTCAGGAGAACTAGTCAGAACAAAGTTTGTGTATTAAAACATTTAAAGGGTCACATCTCTGCCTAAAATCATTCAACCGAAATATGGCGATGATAGGCACAACTAGGCTTGATACTGATCCTCCTTGTCAAGTTTCGTCTATTTCCAGCCAGGGGTTCAGGAGAACTAGCCCGGAAAAAAATTGTGGTATCAAAATCCTTTAAAGGGCCATAACTCTGCCAAATATCTGTAAACCGGAACGTGACAATGACATGCACAACTAGGCTTGGTGCTGATCATCCCTGCAAAGTTTCATTGAAATCTGGCAAGGGGTTCAAGAGAAGTAGATCAGACAAAGTTTGTGTATTAAAACCTTTAAAGGGCCATAATTCTTCCAAAAAAATCATTTAACCGGAATACGCCAATGATTTGCACAACTAGACATGGCATTGATCATCCCTAAAAAGCTTCGTTTAAATCCGGCCAGAGGTTCAGGAGAACTAGTCAGAACAAAGTTTGTGTATTAAAACCTTTAAAGAGCCCTAACTCCGCCAAAAATCATTCAACCGGAACACGGCGATGATGTGCACAACTAGATATAGAATCGATCATCCCTAAAAAGTTTTGTTTTGGCCGGCCAGGGGTTCAGGAGAACTAGTCAGAACAAAGTTTGTGTATTAAAACCTTTAAAGGGCTATAACCTTTAAAGGGCTATAACTCTGCCAAAATCATTCAACTGGAACACGGTGACTATGTACAACAAGGCTTGGTACTGATCATCCCTGCAAAGTTTCAATGAAATCCGGCCAAATGAAGGCCCTTTCGTGTAAATGAGGCCAAGATATAGCATATTTCAGATAAACAAGGGCCATGACTCCGATGTAAATGGTCCAATTTGGATGGTTTTCAAACTCGTCCAAGCTTTCATTGATATTAACAATCTGGTAAAGTTTCTTAAAGATCGGATGAAAGATGAAGGCCCTATCGTATTAACGAGGCAAAATATAGGATTTTAACTAAATCAAGGGCCATAACTCCACTGTTACTGGTCCGATCTGGCTGGTTTCCGAACTTGACCAAGCTTTCATTGATATGAACAATCTCGTAAAGTTACATAAAGATCGCATGAAAAATAAAGGCCCTATCATCTTAACGAGGCAAAATATAGCATTTTTAACTAAATCAAGGGCCATAACTCCGCTGTTACTGGTCCGATCTGGCTGGTCTTCAAAACTGCCCGAGCTTTCATTTATATAAACAATCTGGTAAAGTTTGGTAAAGATCGGATGAAAGATAAAGGCCCTATCGTCTTAACGAGTCAAAATATAGCATTTTTAACTAAATCAAGGGCCATAACTCCGCTGTTAATGGTCCCATCTAGCTGGTGGTCGAAGTTGTCTGAGCTTTCATTTATATAAACAATCTGGTAAAGTTTGGTAAAGATTGGATGGAAGATGAAGGCCCTATTGTCTTAATGAGGCAAAATATAGCATTTTTAACTAAATCAAGGGCAATAATTCCGCTGTTAATGGTCCAATCTAGCTGGTTTTCGAACTTGTCCGGGCTTTTATTGATATTAACAATCTGCGCAAGTTTGGTAAAGATCAAATAATAAATGAAGGTGCTAGAGTGTTCACAAGGCTTAATATGGCATTTTTCAGCAAAACAACGGCCATAACTCCGGTGAAATTATTTCGATCTTGCCTATTTTCAAACTTGTCTGAGCTTTCGTTGATATAAAGACACTGGCAAAGTTAAGTAAAGGTCCAATTAATATTGAAGGCCCTAGAGTGTTCACAAGGCAGAAAATAGCATTTTTCAGAAAAAACAAGGGCCATAATTCTAGTGTTACTGATCCGATTTAGCTGGTTTTCGAAATTGTTTGAGCTTTCATTGATATTAACAATCTGTGCAAGTTTGGTAAAGATCAAATAATAAATGAATGTGCTAGAGTGTTCACAAGGCAGAAAATGGCATTTTTCAGAAAAAAACAAGGGCCATAACTCTGGTGTTACAAACCCAATTTAGCTGATTTTCGAATTTGCCAAAGCTGTTATTGGTTTTAACATTCTATGCAAGTTTGGTAACGATCAAATAATAAATGAAGGTGTTAAGAGCGTTCACAAGGCAGAAAATAGCAATTTTCAGAAAAAACAAGGGCCATAACTCCGGTGTTAATGATCCGATTTGGTTGGTTTTCGAACTTGTCCGAGCTGTCATTGATATTGACAATCTGTGCAAGTTTGGTAAAGATCAAATAATAAATGAAGGTGCTAGAGTGTTCACAAGGCTTAATATGGCATTTTTCAGTAAAACAAGGGCCATAACTCTGGTGAAATGTATCCGATCCGGCTGGTTTTCGAACTTGTCCAAGCTTTTATTGATATAAAGGCACTGGCAAAGTTTCGTAAAGATTCAATTAATATTGAAGGCCCTAGAGTGTTCACAAGGCAAAAGTTAACGACGGACTAGGGACAACTCGCCATCCCATAAGCTCTAACGGCCAGTAGAGCTAAAAATCATGCATTTGCAATGTTTTTCTTCATTTTTAATGATATTTATCAATATTCCATCAATGGTTATTGGAACTATGACATCATAGTTCTAAAAAGAGGCCCAAGAGGGCCTGTGGACGCTCTACTGGCTAACACGGCTCTTATAACATCAATGAAGCGATTGACTGCCATTTACGTTTTTTTAAAAGTTTCGGGCAAAAAAACAGCTTTTTAACTAAATCAAGGGCCATAACTAAAGAATCTGGTAAAGTTTGGTAAAGATCAGATGAAAAATGAAGACCCTCCCGTATTAACGAGGCAAAATATAGCATTTTTAACTAAATCAAGAGCCGTAACTCCTCTGTTACTGGTCCAACTGGTCCAACATAGAGCTAAAAAAGAATATCTAAAAAAAAAAAAAATTAAAAAAAATAATAACAAGAGGCCCAAGAGGGCCTGTGGACGCTCTACTGGCTCAAGATAAAGTTTATGTATAAGGGGCTATAAGTCTTTCAAAAATCATTCAACAAGAACATGGCAATGACAGGTGCAACTAGGCTTAGTACTGATCATTCTCGCCAAGATTCGCTGAAATCTGGCAAAGAGTTGAGAAGAGACTAATCTGGACAAAGTTTGTGTATTAAAACCTTTAAAGGGCCATAATTCTGTCATTTAACCGGAATACGCCAATGATTTGCACAACTAGACATGGAATTGATCATCCCTAAAAAGCTTCGTTTAAATCCGGCCAGAGGTTCAGGAGAACAAGTCAGAACAAAGTTTGTGTATTAAAACCTTTAAAGGGCCCTAACTCAACGAAAAATCATTCAACTGGAACACGGCGATGATGTGCACAACTAGATATAGAATCGATCATCCCTAAAAAGTTTCGTTTAATCCAGCCAGGGGTTCAGTAGAACTAGTCAGAACAAAGTTTGTGTATTAAAACCTTTAAAGGGCTATAACTCGGTCAAAATCATTCAACTGGAACACAGTAACTATGTACAACTAGGCTTGGTACTGATCATCCCTGCAAAGTTTCAATGGCCAAATGAAGGCCCTTTCGTCTTAATGAGGCCAAGATATAGCATATTTCAGAAAATCAAGGACCATGACTCTGATGTAAATGGTCCAATCTGGATTAACAATCTGGTAAAGTTTCTTAAAGATCGGATGAAAGATGAAGGGCCTATCGTCTTGAGGCAAAATATAGGATTTTTAACTAAATCAAGGGCCATAACTCCACTGTTACTGGTCCGATCTGGCTAGTTTTCAAACTTGACGTAGCTTTCATTGATATGAACAATCTCGTAAAGTTTCATAAAGATCACATGAACAATGAAGGCCCTATCATCTTAACGAGGCAAAATATAGCATTTTTAACTAAATCAAGGGCCATAACTCATCTGTTACTGGTCCGATCTGGCTGGTTTTCGAAACTGTTTGAGTTGTCATTGATATAAACAATCAGGTAAAGTTTTGTAAAGATCAGATGAAAGATGAAGGCCCTATCGAATTAAAAGAGGCAAAATATAGCATTTTTCAGAAAATCAAGGGCCATAACTCCGCTATTACTGGTCCGATCTGGCTGGTCTTCGAAATTGTCCGAGCTTTCATTTATTATATAAACAATCTGGTAAAGTTTGGTAAAGATCGAATGAAAGATAAAGGCCCTATCGTCTTAACGAGTCAAAATATAGCATTTTTAACTAAATCAAGGGCCATAACTCCACTGTTAATGGTCCGATCTAGCTGGTCGTAGAAGTTGTCCGAGCTTTCATTTATTTAAACAATCTGGTAAAGTTTGGTAAAGATTGGATGAAAGAAGAAGGCCCTATTGTCTTAATGAGGCAAAATATAGCATTTTTAACTAAATCAAGGGCAATAACTCCGCTGTTAATGGTCCGATCTAGCTGGTTTTCGAACTTGTCCGAGCTTTCATTGATATAAAGACACTGGCAAAGTTAAGTAAAGGTCCGATTAATATTGAAGGCCCTAGAGTGTTCACAAGGCAGAAAATAGCATTTTTCAGAAAAAAACAAGGGCCACAACTCCGGTGTTACTAATCCGATTTAGCTGGTTTTCAAACTTATTTGAGCTTTCATTGATATTAACAATCTGTGCAAGTTTGGTAAAAATCGAATAATAAATGAATGTGCTAGAGTGTTCACAAGGCAGAATATGGCATTTTTCAGAAAAAACAAGGGCCATAACTCTGGTGTTACTGACCCAATTTAGCTGATTTTCGAACTTCTCCAAGCTGTCATTGGTATTAACAATCTGTGCAAATTTGGTAACGATCAAATAATTAATGAAGGTGTTAGAGCGTTCACAAGGCAGAAAATAGCAATTTTCAGAAAAAACAAGGGCCATAACTCCGGTGTTACTGATCCGATTTGGCTGGTTTTCGAACTTGTCCGAGCTTTAATTGATATTAACAATCTGTGCAAGTTTGGTAAAGTTCAAAAAATAAATGAAGGTGCTAGTGTTCACAAGGCTTAATATGGCAATTTCAGCAAAACAAGGGCCATAACTCTGGTGAAAATACGGCTGGTTTTCGAACTTGTCCGAGCTTTCATTGATATAAAGACACTGGCAAAGTTTCGTAAAGATTTGATTAATAATGAAGGCCCTAGAGTGTTCACAATGCAAAAGTTAACAGACGGACGACGTACGACGGACGGACGGACGGACGGACGGACGACGGACAACTCGGCCAGTAGAGCTAAAATTGGAACAACCTTTAAATGGTCATATCTTTGTTGTTTATCATCTGATTTTGATAATTCTTTCACCTTTTTCCAATCTTTTCAGAACTCTCAATAACAGAGCTGTTTGGCTGTGTCGCTACATTCCCTTTAACTAAATCAGGATCATAAAACTTCTGTGTTACTGGTCCAATTTCGAACCAGGAAAAAAACAAAGCAGAGGTTTGCACTGAGGATTTCAGATTAAAAAAATACTCAAAATTCCACGTTAAAATACACTTTCATTGGTAATTCTATAGAAAATTGTCATAAAAGAAGAGATTTGTACTGATGCTTTCAGATAGAAAATACACACAAAATTTCATTTACAAGTATGCACTTTCGTTTGTAATTCTATAGAAATTGACATTTCTTAAAGCAACAGTCTGGAAATAGTCTCAAATTAAAGACAATTATTTTTTAGAATGTACTGGTATTTTCACAATATTCCCTGTTTTCTAAAATGTCAATAAATGTTATTTGGAAAGTCTGACTATGGCATACTTTATGCTATTTCCTGATGCTGTAGTTTGCTCAAATCACGAGGTAAAATATAGCATTTTTAACTAAGTCAAGGGCCATAACTCTGCTTTTCCTAGTCCGATCTGGGTAGTTTTTGAACTTATCTGAGCTTTCATTAATATTAACAATCTGATAAAGTTTGGTAAAGATTGGATGAAAAATGAAGGCCCTATCGTCTTAACGAGTCAAAATATAGCATTTTGAACTAAATCAAGGGCCATAACTCCGCTGTTGCTGGTCCCATGTGAATGCTTTTCGAACGTGTCCAAGCTTTCACTGATATTAAAAATCTGATAAAGTTCGGTAAAGATCAGATGAACAATGAAGCCCCTATCGCCTTAACGTGGCAAAATATATCATTTTTACCTAAATCAAGGGCCATAACTCTGCTGTTACTAGTACAATTATTTTTTAGAATGTACTGGTATTTTCAGAATATTCCTGTTTTCTATAAATGTCAATAAATGTTATTTGAAAAGTCTGACTATGGCCTACTTTATGCTATTTCCTGATGCTGTAGTTTTGCTCAAATCACGAGGTAAAATATACCATTTTTAACTAAGTCAAGGGCCATAACTCTGCTTTTCCTAGTCCGATCTGGCTGGTTTTCGAACTTGTCCAGGCTTTCATTGATATTAACAATGTGGTAAAGTTTGGTAAAAATAGGATGAAAAATGAAGGCCCTATCATCTTAACGAGGCAAAATATAGCAATATAGCATTTTGAACTAAATCAAGGACCATAACTCCGCTGTTATTAGTCCGATCTGGCTATTTTTTTCAACTTGTCCAAGCTTTCATTGATATTAACACTGTGGTAAAGTTTGGTAAAGATAGGATGAAAAATGAAGGCCCTATCGTCTTAACGAGGCAAAATTTAGCAATATAGCATTTTTAACTAAATCATGGGCCATAACTCCGCTGTTACTGGTCTGATCTAGCTGGTTTTCGAACTTGTCTGAGCTTTCATTGATATTAACAACCTGTTAAAGTTTGGTAAAGATCGGATGAAAAATGAAGGCCCTATGGTGATAACAAGACAAAAGTTAACGACGGACGGACGGAAGGACGACAGACAACTCGTCATCCCATAAGCTCTGCTGGCTTTGGCTAATACATGAAGGTGCTAGAGTGTTCACAAGGCTGAAAATGCCATAACTCCAGTGTTACTGACCCAATTCAGCCGATTTTGGAACTTGTCCAAGCTATAATTGTTATTAACAATCTGTGCAAGTTTGGTAACGATCAAATAATAAATGAAGGTGCTAGAGCGTTCACAAGGCAGAAAACAGCAATTTTCAGAAAAATCAAGGGCCATAACTCCGGTGTTACTGATCCGATTTGGCTGGTTTTTCGAACTTGTTTGAGCCTTCAATGATATTAACAATCTGTGCAAGTTTGGTAAAGATCAAATAATAAATGAAGGTGCAAGAGTGGTACACAAGGCTTAATATGGCATTTTTCAGAAAAACAAGGGTCATAACTCCGTTGAAATTATTTCGATCTTGCCAGTTTTCGAACTTGTTCAAGCTTTCATTGATATAAAGACACTGGCAAAGTTAAGTAAAGATCCGATTAATATTGATGGACCTAGAGTGTTCACAAGGCAGAAAATAGCATTTTTCAGAAAAAACAAGGCCATAACTCGGGTGTTACTGATCCGATTTGGCTGGTTTTCGAACTTGTTCGAGCTTTTATTGATATTAACAATCTGTGGAAGTTTGGTAAAGATCAAATAATAAATGAATTGAATTGAATTGGATTTTATAGTCGCACCAACAGCTAAGGTCAAATGGCGACTTTCCAGCTTCCACTGGTGGAGGAAGACCCCAGGTGCCCCTCCGAGCAATTTTCGTGCACGGGCTGGGCACCTTGGTAGAACCACCGACGTTCCGCAAGCCAGCTGGATAGCTTCCTCACATAAAGATTCCTAGGCCTCTGAGGGATCGAACCTACAGCGGTGAGGGGCAAGTGATTGCAAGTCAGAGACTCTAACCACTTGGCCACGGACGCCCCAAATAATAAATAAAGGTGCTAGAGTGTTCACAAGGCAGAAAATAGCACTTTTCAGAAAACAGGAGGTCAATGACCTTGAAGCTCTACTGATTGATTTTGATTTCAGGAAGTAGTCGCTACAGACTTGTTTTTTGAAAAATTATTTTTAGCCGTGGCGGCCATCTTGAATTTCCGGCCGACCTGAAATTTTGCTAGGATCAATAAGACATCAAGAGCAACATTCCTGTGAAGTTTCATGAAAATCCGTCAAGTGGTTTCAGAGGAGTAGTCGCTACAAGTTTTCATCATATAACTCTATGTAAACAAAGATGGCCACTGGCAGCCATGTTTAGCTTCGAATCAAAATAATGTTTGACTCTGATAACCATCATGTCATGCTGATCATTTTACAAAAAGTCCCATATCAATATCACTTATAGTTTTCAAGACGTAGTCGCTACAAACTTCTTTTTTAAAAATCTATTTTTAGCTGTGGCGGCCATCTTGAATTTCTGGCCAATCTAAAATTTTCTAGCATCAATAAGACATTAAGAGCAACATTCCTGTAAAGTTTCATGAAAATCTGTCAAGTAGTTTCAAAGGAGTAGTCGCTATAAGTTTTTACTATATAACTCTATGTAAACAATGATGGCCGCTGGCAGCCATGTTTAACGTTGAATCAAAACGATTTTTGACAAGGACCAACATCATGTCATGCTGATCCTTTTAGAAAAAGTGCCATATCAATATCACTTATAGTTTTCAAGAAGTAGTCGCTACAAACTTGTATTTTGAAAATTTATTTTTAACCGTGGCGGCCATCTTGAATTTCCGGCCGACCTGAAATTTTGCTAGGATCAATTCGACATCAAGAGCAACATTCCTGTGAAGTTTCATGAAAATCCGTCAAGTAGTTTCAGAGGAGTAGTCGCTACAAGTTTTCATTATATAACTCTATGTAAACAAAGATGGCCGCTGGCAGCCATGTTTAACGTTGAATCAAAACGGTTTTTCGACAAGGACCAACATCATGTCATGCTGATCATTTTAGAAAAAGTCCCATATCAATATCACTTATAGTTTTCATGAAGAAGATGCTACAAACTTGTTTTTTAAAAACCTATTTTTAGATCTGGCGGCCATCTTGGATTTCACATCAACATGAATTTTTGCTAGGATCAACTAGACCTTCATGGGCAACATTTCTGTAAAGTTTCATGAAAATCCATTCAGTAGTTTCAGAGGAGTAGTCGCTACAAAAAAAAGTTTACGGACAGACAGACGGACAGACAGACGGACAGACGGACAGACAGACGGACGACGGACGCCGCACCACGGCATAAGCTCTGCTCATCTCTGATCAGTAGAGCTAAAAATAAAAATTAAATAAAAATATTCTAGTGTGGTGGGGGGGAGGGGGGGTGCGGGGAGGGTGGCGGGGTATGGGGGCAGGGGGCAACTTGTGTAAGAATTTACAAAAGCAACACAGAAATATGTATAAAAAAAATAAAAATAAAAAAAAAATATTCTAGTTTTGAGTATGTGGTGGTGGGTGGGGGGTTGGGGGGGGGGGGGGGGGGGGGGTGGCAGGGGAGGGGGGCAGGGGGCAACATGTGTAAGAATTTACAAAAGCAACACAGACATATGTAAAAAAAAATGTTTCAAGTGGGGGGGTGGGGGGAGTGGGGGGGGAGTGGGGGGGAGTGGGGGGGGAGTGGGGGGCGTGGTGTGTGAGGGGGACAAGGGGGCAACATATATGTCTAAGAAGCTATGTGTAATAGAGTTTCAAGCGGGGGCAAGGTGGGGTTGGGTGGGGGGGGGGGGGGGGGGGGTGTTAGGGGAACATATATGTGTAAGAATCTACCAAAACAACACAGAAATATGAAGGAAAAAAAAAAAAGTGGAGGGGTGGGAGGGGAGTGGGGGGCTGGGGGGGTAGTGGGGCAGAAGCCCATGCCCCAATATGAGTGAAGTATGAATAAGATGCATAATGCTATAAGAAATCCCAAACTAAATTTATAGATATATACATGCTTACATGCAAACCTAGATTTGCCTTTATTGCACATTTTATGGGCCATCACTATTTGGGAGCCCAGAATTTGCAGAAGACAAAATTAATTACCCAACCCTTTACAACATACTATAAGCAAACCAATTCCAAAATTTAGTTCAGCTAGGACAAGAAATGCAAGAGATATAGACCTGTAAACACAGCTTACACGCAAAATTTGATGTGAAACAGACACATTTTAAGGGCTATCAGAATTTGGGTTCCATGGGAGCCCAGGGGTTACAGGAACCAAAATTACTTAAGCAGTCCTTAAGGTAATGCTATAAGGAAGCTAATGGCCAAATATGATTGTGCTAGGGTAAGAATTGTAAGAGATATAGACTTGTAAACACAGCTTACACGCAAAATATGATGTGAAATGGGACACATTTTATGGGCTATCATAATTTGGGTTCTATGGGAGCCCATGGGTTACAGGAACCAAAATTTCTTATGCAGCCCTTAAGATAATGCTATAAGAAAGCCCATGTCCAAATTTGGTTGTGCTAGGATAAGAAATGTAAGAGATATAGACTTGTAAACACAGCTTTAACACGCAAACCTGAATGTGGGATGCCGACGCCAACACCGGCGCTGACGCCGACCCCGGGGTGACTACATAAGCTCTCTTATTCTTCAAATAGTCGAGCTAATAAGGGTGAAAGAAACTGTAATTTTTTCTTAGAGCCAGCAGCAGAATGAGAAGATAGTGGTGCTATATCCAGTAATGTTTTATTACAGCCTGCATTATAATGGGAAGACAGTGGTGCAAGGCCCTGCAATTGTTTCCTACATCAAGTAGAATGGTAACATACTGGTGACATATCCTGTAATTGTTTCTTAGAGGCACCGGCATGGGAAGATAGTGGTGTCAGACCCTGTGAGCAAACATAATGGGAAGATAGTGGTGACATGCCCTGTTATTGTTTCTAAGAAACAACAGAATGGGAAGACAGTGGTTTCAAGTCCTGCAGTTAATTCTTACAGCCGGTAGAATGGGGAGATAGTGATGCCATGTCCTCGTTTTGTAGAGCCAGCATAATGGGAAATAGTAGTACCATGTCCAGACACTGTTTCTAAGAACAAACAGAATGGCAGACTGTGGTGACAGGCCCAGTGATTGTTTCTTACAGCAAACAAAATAGGAAGATAGTGGTGACAGGCCCAGTTATCGTTTCTTAAAACAAACAGAATGGCAGACAGTGGTGACAGCGCCAGTTATTGTTTCTTAGAGCAAACAGAATAGGAAGATAGTGGGGACAGGCTGAGTTATTATTTCGTAGAGCAAACAGAATGGGAAGACAGTGGTGCCAGGCCCTGTATTGTTTCATAGAGCCAATAGCATGGGACGATAGTGGTACCAAGCCCTGTAATTGTTTTTTAGAACCAGCAGAATGTGGAATAGTGCTGCCATGTCTTACAGCCAGAAGAATGGGTAGATAATGGTGTCAGGTCCTGTGTTTCTAAGAGCCAGCAGCACAGGAAGATAGTGGTGCCAAGTCCTGTAATTGTTTCTTAAGAGTCACCAGCATGGGAAGATAGTGGTGCAAAGGTCCTCAAATTGTTCCTTTGAACCAACATAATGGGGAGGTAGCAATGTCATGTCATGTTATTGTTTCCTAGAGCCAGCAAAATTGAAAATGTGTTGGCAAGCCTTTTTTTTATTTCTTAGAGATAGCAAAATGAGAAGATACTGGTGCCAAACCATGCAATTATTTCTAAGAACCAATGTAATGGGAAGAGAGTAGTGCCAAGTCCTATAATTATTTTTTACAGCCAGTTGAATGGGAGATGGTGGTGCAAAGCCCTTTAATTGTTACTTCGAGCCAGAAGCATGGGAAATTGTGGTGACAGGACCTATAATTGTTTCTCAGAGCCATCAGCATGGGCAGGGTATTTCCAGGTATTTTGGGAAAAAGGACCCTTGTACAAACTTTATTTGGGAAATTTCTATCATGAAAACAAGCAAATTGGGAAATATTTTCATCGATAAAATGGCCAATTGAGAATTGTTTACATCAACATTTTCTAAGTTAGGGTGTAAGATACTGGTGCCATTTAGCCCTGTAATTATTTCTAAGAACCAACATTATGGGAAGATAGTGGTGCTAATTGAGTCATATAATTATTTCTTACATCCAGTTGAATGTGAGATGGTGGTGCAAGGCCCTTAATTGTTTCTTAGAGCCAGCAGCATGGGACATTGTGGTGACACGACCAATAATTGTTTCTCAGAGCCACCAGAATGGGAGATAGTGTTGCTGTAATTGTTTCTCAGGGCCAGCAGCATGGGAGATAGTGTTGCCAGTCACTGTAATTGTTTCTCAGTGCCAACAGCATGGGAGATAGTGTTGCCAGGCACTATAATTGTTTCTCAGTGCCAGCAGCATGGGAGATCGTGTTGCCAGGCACTGTAATTGTTTCTCAGTGCCAGCAGCATGGGAGATAGTGTTGCCAGTCACTGTAATTGTTTCTCAGTGCCAGCAGCATGGGAGATAGTGTTGCCAGGCCCTGCTATTGTTTCTAAGAACCAACAGAATGGGAAGACAGTGGTGCCAGGCCCTGTAACTGTTTCTTACATCAAGTAGAATGGACAGATTGTGGTATTTTGTCCCATAATTTTTCTTAGAGCCAACAGAATAAGATAAGGGTGAAAGAAACTGTAATTTTTTTCTTAGAGCCAGCAGCAGAATGAGAAGATAGTGGTGCTATATCCTGTAATGTTTTCTTACAGCCAGCATAATGGGAAGACAGTGGTGCAAGGCCCTGCAATTGTTTCCTACATCAAGTAGAATGGTATTATTTCTTAGAGGCACCGGACAGTGGTGTCAGGCCCTGTGAGCAAACATAACGGGAAGATAGTGGTGGCAGGCCCTGTTATTGTTTCTAAGAAACACCAGAATGGGAAGACATTGGTTCCAAGTCCTGCAATTAATTCTTACAGCCGGTAGAATGGGGAGATAGTGCTGTCATGTCCTTGTTTCGTAGAGCCAGCATAATGGGAAATAGTAGTGCCATGTCCTGTCACCGTTTCTAAGAACAAACAGAATGAAAGACTGTGGTGACAGGCCCAGTTATTGTTTCTTAGAGCAAACAGAATATGAAGATAGTGGTGACAAACTGAGTTATTGTTTCTTAGAGCAAACATAATGGAAGGATAGTGGTGACAGGCCCAGTTATCGTTTCTTAAAACAAACAGAATGGCAGACAATGGTAACAGAGCCAGTTATTGTTTCTTAGAGCAAACAGAATAAGAAGATAGTGGTGATAGGCCCATTTATTGTTTCTTAGAGCAAACAGAATAGGAAGATGGAGGTGGCAATGTTTGATATTGTTTCTTAGAGCCAGCAGAATGGGAAGTTAGTGGGGACAGGCTGAGTTATTATTTCGTAGAGCAAACAGAATAGGAAGATAGAGGTGACAGGCCCAGTTATTGTTTCTTAGGTCAAACAGAATAGGAAGATGGAAGTGGCAGGTTTAGATATTGTTTCTTAGAGCCAGCAGAATGGGAAGATAGTGACGACAGTCCGTTATTGTTTCTTAGAGCAAACAGAATGGGAAGATAGTGGTTGCAGGCCCAGTTATTGTTTCGTAGGGAATCAGAATGAGAAGATATTGGTGGCAGGCTCAGTTATTGTTTCTTGGAGCCAGCAGAATGGGAAGATAGTGGTGACAGACCAAGGTTTTGTTTCTTAGAGCAAACAGAATTGGAAGATAGTGGTGGCAGGCCCAGTAATTGTTTCTTTCGGCAAACAGAATATGAAGATAGAGGTGGCAGGGTTTGATATTGTTTCTTAGAGCCAGCAGAATAGAAGGTAGTGGTGCCAGGCCCTGTTATTGTTTCAAAGAACCAAAAAAATGGGAAGACAGTAGTGCAAGGCCCTATAACTGTTTCTTACGTCTAGTAAAATGGGCAGATAGTGGTATCATGTCCCATAATCTTTCTTACAGCCAGCAGAATAAGAGGATAAGGGTGACAGGAACTGTAATTGTTTCTTAGAGCCAGCAGCAGAATGAGAAGATAATAGTGCTCTGTCCTGTAATGTTTTCTTACAGCCAGCATAATGGGAAGACAGTGGTGCAAGGCCCTGCAATTGTTTCCTACATCAAGAAGGATGGGAAGATACTGGTGCCATGTCCTTTAACAGTGTCTTAGAGCCAGTAGAATGGGAGATAGTGGTGCCAGGCCCTGTAATTGTTTCGTAGAGCATAATGGGAAATAGTAGTGCCATGTTTTGTCACTGTTTCTTAGAACAAACAGAATTGGAAGATAGTGATGACAGGCCCAGTTATTGTTTCTTAGAGCAAACAGAATTGGAAGATAGTGGTGACAGGCCCAGTTATTGTTTCTTAGGGCAAACAGAATAGAAAGATAGTGGTAGCAGGGTTTGATATTATTTCTTAGAGCCAGCAGAATAGGAAGATAGTGATGACAGGCCCAGTAATTGTTTCTTAGAGCAAACAGAATAGGAAGATAGTGGTGACAGGGTTGAAAATGGTGAAATAATTAGCAAAATCTATGACAAGAGAGATGATTTTAATTTTGACATTGTTAATTATCCCCACTTGAATGGGGATATTCCCCGAGCAACTTCTTATGGGGTGTATGTGTCTCAACTTATTCATTTTTCAAGAGCTTGTACTCGAGTTGATGACTTTAATATTCGTCATCTTTGTGTAACTAAAAAGCTACTCAATCTGGGTTACTGTTACCATAAACTTCTTAAAACCTTTGCAAAATGTTATTGTCGTAACCCTGATCTTCTGTCCAAATATGAAAGTAATTTAAGCACTAGTGGTGCCAGGTACTGTAATTGTTTCTTACATCAAGTAGAATGGGCAGATAGTGGTATCATGTCCTGTACATTTTCTTAGAGCCAGCAGAGTAGGAAGGTAAGGGTGACAGGCCTGTAAATGTTTCTTACATCAAGTAGAATGGGCAGATAGTGATATCATGTCCCGTAAACTTTCTTAGAACCAGCAGAATAGGAAGATAAGGGTGACAGGCCCTGTAATTGTTTCTTAGAGCCAGCAGCAGAATGAAAAGATAATGGTGCTATGTCCTGTGATGTTTTCTTACAGCTAGCAAAGACAGAGACAGTGGTGCAAGGCCAGCAATTGTTTGCTACATCTAGTAGAATGGGGATATACTGGTGCCATGTCCTGTAATTGTTTCTTACAGTCAGTCACCAGCATGGGAAGAAATTGCTGCAAGGTCCTGAAATTGTTCCTTTAAGCCAACATAATGGGGAGGTAGCGATGTCATATCCTGTTATTGTTTCTTATAGCCAGCACAATAGAAAATGTGTGGTGCCAGGCCCTGTTACTGTTTCTAAGAACCAACATAATGGGAAGATAGTGTGGTGCCAAGTCGTATAATTTCTAACATCCAGTTGAATAGGAGATGGTGGTGCAAGGCCCTGTAATTGTAACTTAGAGCCAGCAGCTAGCATGGGAGATTGAGCAGATAGTGTTATCGTGTCCCGTAATTTTTCTTAGATCCCGCAAAATAGGAACATAGTGGCCCCAAGCCCTGTACTTGTTTCTTAGAACCAAGAGCATAGGAAGAGAGTGACGTCAGGTTCAGTAATTGTTTCTTACAGCCAACAGAATGGGAAGATTGTGGTACTAGGCCCTGTAATTATTTCTTGGAGCCAGCAGAATGTGAAGATGATGTCAGGTTGTGTTATTGGTACCTCGAGCCACTAGAATAAGAAGATAAGATCTGTCAGGCCCTTTTATTGTTTCTTACAGCCATCAGAACAGGAAGATAGTGGTGCCAGGACCAGTCATTGTTTCTTAGAGCCAGCAAAATGGGAAGATAGTGGTGACAGGCCCTATTGTTGCTTCTGAGAGCAGACAAAATGGGAAGATAGAGGTGCCATGCCACGCTATTGTTTCTTAGACCAGACAGAATGGCAAGGTAAGGTGTCTGAGGCCCTGTTACTGTTTCCTATAGCCATTATAACAGCAAGATAGTGGTGCCAGGCCCCGTTATTGTTTCTTAAGAGCCAGCAGAATGGGATATAGTGGTGTTAGGCCCTATTATTGTTTCTGAGAGAATGAATGAATGAATGAATGAATGGTGTTTTACGGCACATCGACACATAAATAGGTCATATTGTGCGCAAAATCCGATGAAAGATGAAGAAATGGCACAAAAACTGATGAAAGATGAAGAAATGAAGTAGTAATTAAAAATTAATGCAAATATATAAACATAAAACTATTTACAAATAAGGCATGATATGGTATATAGTAATATGTAAATCAACAAATGTCCGTCAACAAATGCCAGGCTCAGTTATTGTTTCTTAGAGCCAGCAGAATGAGAGATAGTAGTGCCAGGCTCTATTATTGTTTCTTATAGCCAGCAGAATGGGAAATAATGGTGCCAGGCCCTGTTCTTGTTTCTAAGAACCAACAGAATGGGAAGATAGTGGTGCCAGCCGGTAGAATGGGGAGATAGGAATATCAGGTCTTGTACTTGTTTCTAATATCCAGCAGAATGAGAAGACAGTGGTGCCAGGCCAAGTAAAATGGGCAAATAGTGGTAACCATTTCCCGTAATTTTTCTTAGAGCCAGCAGAATAAGAAGATAGTCGTGCCTGAGGCCCTGTAATTGCTTCCTGTATCAAGTAGAATGGGCAGATAGTGGTATCATGTCCCGTAATTATTCTTACATGCAGCAGAAGAGGAAGATAAGGGTGACAGACCCTGTACTTGTTTCTTAGAGCATGCAGTAGAATGTTAAGATAGTGGTGCTATGTCCTGTAATGTTTTCTTACAGCCAGCATAATGGGAAGACAATGATGCAAGGCCCTGTAATTGTTTCCTACATCAATTTTTTTTTTGTATTGGGGTTTCAAGGTGCACCAACACATAAAAGGTTATATGGCACCTAACAGGAATGAACATGCCAGGCTCATCCTCCATCTACATCGAGATAAAATATGGAGAACGGGCCTAGAACCTTCTCACCCTGAACTGCAGAGTTGCTGCAAATTCTATGGTAGACACTCCATTTACACTGGAGCCACGTTATAGTTTTTCTGCCACTGCTTTAGTGATATGAGCGAGATGGCACCTGAAACAATGCAGGGGTCATGATGAAGACCTTTAATGAGCATGAACAAAAAATTATAAAATGAACATGAATTTGGGGGGATTCTACCCCTCTGCCTGTCCCTCCAACGGGATCTGCAGGGGCCCTATTCTTTGCCCCGGAACAACACGGGGCTCCTACATCAAGTAGAATGGGGAGATAGCGCCAGCAGCAGAATGATAAGATAATGGCGCTATGTCCTGTAATGTTTTCTTACAGCCAGCATAATGGGAAGACAGTGGTGCCAGGCCCTGTGATTGCTTCTTACATCAAGTAGAATGGGGAGATACTGGTGCCATGTCCTGCAATTATTTCTTAGAGACCTCAAAATAGGAAGATAGTGGCCCCAGGCTCTGTACTTGTTTCTTGTTTCTCGAACCAGCAACATGGGAAGATAGTGGTGCAAGGTAGTGTAATTGTGTTTTAAAGCAAGCAGAATGAGAAAATAGTGGTGACAAGCCATTAATTGTTTCTTAGAGCCAGCAAAATGTGGAATAGTGGTGCCATGTCTTACAGCCAGCACAATGGAAAGATAGTGTTTCTAAGAGCCAGTAGCACAGGGAGTTAGTGGTGCCAGCTCCTGTAATTGTTTCAACAGCTAACAGCATGGGAAGATAGTGGTACCGAGCCTTGCATTTCTTTTTTAGAGCCAGCATGATGGGAAGACAGTGGTGCCAGGCCCTGTATTGTTTCACAGAGCCAATAGCATGGGAAGATAGTGGTACCACGCCTTGTATTTATTTATTAGAGCCAGCAGAATGTGGAATAGTGCTGCCATGTCTTAGAGCCAGCAGAATGGGTAGATAATGGTGTCAGCTAGGTCCTGTGTTTCTAAGAGCCAGCAGCACAGGGAGATAGTGGTGCCAAAGCCAACAGCATGGGAAGATAGTGGTAGCAAGCCTTGTATTTGTTTTGTGTTAGAGCTAGCATAATTGGGAGATAGGTGGTGCCAAGCCAGTTTAATTCTTACAGCCAGCAGCATGGGAAGATAGTGATTCCAGGTCTTGTATTTTTTCTTACAGCCAGTAGAATGGTGGGATAGTGGTGCTAAGTGTTAGGTTTTATTTTAAAGCATATATAGAATGGCAGGATAGAGTTATACTGATCAAAAACAGAAACTTCCGCATTTTAAGCTGTGATTTGCATAGGGTTGACTTTGTTACACTTTGTTTCTTAGAGCCAGCAGAATAATGAGAAGATAATGGTGCCATGTCTTCTAATTGTTTCTTAGAGCCAGCAAAATGATGATATTGGGTGGCCCAAGCCCTGTAATTGTTTCTTAGAGCTGGCAGTAAAATGAGAAGATACTGGTGCCAAGCCCTGTAACTGTTTCTTAAAGCCAGTTAAAGGACAATATAGTGGTGCCATGTCCTATAATTGTTTCTTAGAGCCAGCAGAATGAGAAGATAGTGGTTGGTACCAGGTCCTGTAATTGTTTCTTAGAGCTGGCAGTAAAATGAGAAGATACTGGTGCCAAGCCCTGTAATTGTTTCTTAGAGCCAGCTGAAGGAGAATATAGTGGTGCCATGTCCTACAATTGTTTCTTAGAGCCAGCAGCAGAATGAGAAGATAGTGGTGCTATGTCCTGTAATGTTTTCTTGCAGCCAGCATAATGGGAAGACAGTAGTGCAAGGTCCTGCAATTGTTTCCTACATCAAGAAGAATGGGGAGATACTGGTGCCATGTCCTGTAATTGTTTCTTAGAGTCACCAGCATTGGAAGATAGTGGTGCAAAGGTTCCTTTGAACCAACATAGTGGCGAGGTAGCAATGTCATGTCATGTTATTGTTTCCTAGAGCCAGCACAATTGAAAATGTGTTGGCAAGCCTTGTTATTGTTTCTTAGAGACAGCAAAATGAGAAGATACTGGTGCCAAACCATGTAATTATTTCTGAGAACCAATATAATGGGAAGAGAGTAGTGCCAAGTCCTATAATTATTTCTTACAGCCAGTTGAATGGGAGATGGTGGTGCGCAAAGCCCTTTATTTGTTACTTAGAGCCAGCAGCATGGGAGATTGTGGTGACAGGACCTATAATTGTTTCTCAGAGCCATCAGCATGGGCAGGGCTTTTTCCAAGTATTTTGGGAAAAAGGACCCTTGTTAAAACTTTATTTGGGAAATTTCGGTCACGGAAACAAGCAAATTGGGAACTTTTTTCATCGATAAAATGGCCAATTGAGAATTGTTTACATCAACATTTTCTAAGTTAGGGTGATAATAAGATACTGGTGTCATTAAGCCCTGTAATTATTTCTAAGAACCAACATAATGGGAAGATAGTGGTGCTAAGTCAATTATTTCTTACATCCAGTTGAATGGGAGATGGTGGTGCAAGGCCCTGTAATTGTTTCTTAGAGCCAGCAGCATGGGAGACTGTGGTGTCAGGACCAATAATTGTTTCTCAGAGCCACCAGAATGGGAGATAGTGTTGCCAGGTACTGTAATTGTTTCTCAGGGCCAGCAGCATGGGAGATAGTGTTGCCAGGTGCTGTAATTGTTTCTCAGGGCCAGCAGCATGGGAGATAGTGTTGCCAGGTGCTGTAATTGTTTCTCAGGGCCAGCAGCATGGGAGATAGTGTTGCCAGGTGCTGTAATTGTTTCTCAGGGCCAGCAGCATGGGAGATAGTGTTGCCAGGTGCTGTAATTGTTTCTCAGAGCCACCAGAATGGGAGATAGTGTTGCCAGGTACTGTAATTGTTTCTCAGTGCCAGCAGCATGGGAGATAGTGTTGCCAGGTGCTGTAATTGTTTCTCAGAGCCACCAGAATGGGAGATAGTGTTGCCAGTCACTGTAATTGTTTCTCAGTGCCAGCAGCATGGGAGATAGTGGTGCCAGGTGCTGTAATTGTTTCTCAGTGCCAGCAGCATGGGAGATAGTGTTGCCAGTCACTGTAATTGTTTCTCAGAGCCAGCAGCATGGGAGATAGTGTTGCCAGTCACTGTAATTGTTTCTCAGAGCCAGCAGCATGGGAGATAGTGTTGCCAGGTGCTGTAATTGTTTCTCAGTGCCAGCAGCAGGGGGATAGTGGTGCATGGCCCTGCTATTGTTTCTAAGAACCAACAGAATGGGAAGACAGTGGTACCTGGCCCTGTAACTGTTTCTTACATCAAGTAGAATGGGCAGATAGTGGTATTTTGTCCCATAATTTTTCTTAGAGCCAGCAGAATAAGATAAGGGTGGCATGTCCTGTAATTGTTTCTTAGAGGCACCGGCATGGGAAGATAGTGGTGTCAGGCCCTGTGAGCAAACATAATGGGAAGATAGTGGTGACAGGCCCTGTTATTGTTTCTCAGAAACAACAGAATGGCAAGACAGTGGTTCCAAGTCTTGCAATTATATCTTCCAGCCGGTAGAATGGGGAGATAGTGATGCCATGTCCTTATTTCGTAGAGCCAGCATAATGGAAAATAGTAGTGCCATGTTCAGTCACTGTTTCTAAGAACAAACAGAATGGCAGACTGTGGTGACAGGCCCAGTTATTGTTTCTTAGAGTAAACAGAATAGGAAGATAGTGGTGACAGGCCCATTTATTGTTTCATAGAGCAAACAGAATAGGAAGATGGAGGTGGCAAAGTTTGATATTGTTTCTTAGAGCCAGCAGAATGGGAATATAGTGGGGACAGGCCCAGTTATTGTTTCTTAGAGCAAACATAATGGGAAGATATTGGTGGCAGGTTCAGTTATTGTTTCTTAGAGCAAACATAATGGGAAGATATTGGTGGCAGGCCCAGTTATTTCTTCTTAGAGCAAAGATAATGGGAAGATATTGGTGGCAGACCCAGTTATTGTTTCTTAGGGCAACAGAATAGGAAGATGGAGGTGGCAGGTTTTGATATTGTTTCTTAGAGCCAGCAGAATGGGAAGATAGTGATGACAGTCCCAGTTATTGTTTCTTAGAGCAAACAGAATGGAAGTTAGTGGTTGCAGGCCCAGTTATTGTTTCGTAGGGAAAACAGAATGGGAAGATAGTGGTGACAGGCCCAGTTATTGTTTCTTAGAGCAAACATAATGGGAAGATATTTGTGGCAGGCTCAGTTATTGTTTCTTGGAGCCAGCAGAATGGGAAGATAGTGGTGACAGGCCCAGTTATTATTTCTTAGAGCAAACAGAATGGGGAGATAGTGGTGGCAGGCCCAGTTATTGTTTCTTTGGGCAAACAGAATAGGAAAATAGAGGTGGCAGGGTTTGATATTGTTTCTTAGAGCCAGCAGAATAGGAGATAGCGGTAGTGGTGCCAGGCCCTGTTATTGTTTCAAAGAACCAATAAAATGGGAAGACAGTAGTGCCAGGCCCTATAACTGTTTCTTACGTCAAGTAAAATGGGCAGATAGTGGTATCATGTACCATAATCTTTCTTACAGCCAGCAGAATAAGAGGATAAGGGTGACAGGAACTGTAATTGTTTCTTAGAACCAGCAGCAGAATGAGAAGATAATAGTGCTATGTCCTGTAATGTTTTCTTACAGCCAGCATAATGGGAAGACAGTGGTGCAAGGCTTGCAATTGTTTCCTACATCAAGAAGGATTGGAAGATACTGGTGCCATGTCCTTTAATAGTTTCTTAGAGCCAGCAGAATGGCAGATAGTGGTGCCAGGCCCTGTAAATGTTTTGTAGAGCCAGCATAATGGGAAATAGTAGTGCCATGTTCTGTCACCATTTCTAAGAACAAACAGAATGACAGGCCATGGTACCAGGCCAGGTTATTGTTTCTTAGAGCAAACAGAATAGGAAGATAGTGCTGACAAACCCAGTTATTATTTCTTAGGGCAAACACAATAGGAAGAGAGTGATGACAGGCCCAGTTATTGTTTCTTACAGCAAACAGAATGGGAGATAGTGGCGACATGCCCAGTTATTGTTTCTTAGGGCAAACAGAATAGGAAGATAGAGGTGGCAGGGTTTGATCTTGTTTCTTAGAGCCAGCAGAATAGGAAGATAGTGATGACAGACCCAGTTATTGTTTCTTAGAGCCAGCAGAATGGGAAGTTAGTGGTGACAGGCCCAGTTATTGTTTCTTAGAGCAAACAGAATTGGAAGATAGTGGTGACAGGCCCAGTTATTGTTTCTTAGGGCAAACAGAATAGAAAGGTAGTGTTAGCAGGGTTTGATATTGTTTCTTACAGCCAGCAGAATAGGAAGAGATTGATGACAGGCCCAGTTATTGTTTCGTAGAGCCAGCAGAATGGGAAGATAGTGGTGACAGGCCCAGTTATTGTTTCTTAAGAGCCATCAGAATGGGACGATAGTGGTGACAGGCCCAGTTATTGTTTCTTAGAGCCAGCAGAATGGGAAGATAGTGGTAACAGGCCCTATTATTGTTTCTGAGAGCAGACAGAATGGGAAGATAGAGGTGCCAGGCCCTGCTATTGATTCTTAGAGCAAACAGAATGGAGAAATAGTGGGGTCATGCCCTCTTATTTTTTCTTAGACCAGACAGAATGGCAAGGTAGGTGTCAGGTCCTGTTACTGTTTTCTATAGCCATAACAGGAAGACAGTGGTGCCAGGCCCCGTTATTGTGGATGGATGGATGGATGGATGGATGGATGGATGGATGGATGGATGATGTTTTACAGCACATCGACTCATAAATAGGTCATATTGTGCACAAAAAACGATGAAAGATGAAGAAATGGCGCAAAAACTGACGAAAGATGAAGAAATGAAATAGTAATTAAAAATAAATGTAAATATATAAAGATGAAACTATTTACAAATAAGGCATGATATGGTAGTAATTTGTAAATCAACAAATGCCCGTCAACGGATTCCAGGCTCTGTTATTGTTCCTTAGAGCCAGCAGAATGGGAAATAGTGGTGCCAGGCCCTGTTCTTGTTTCTAAGAGATCAGACTACACCAATTACCAACCAATCAGCGGGCAGGGAAAACGTTCCAGGGTAAATTCGGAGCTATTACACAGAATCTCTTAATTCTGATTGGTTGTCAACGTAAACAAACCAAAAACTCTTGCTAAAAAATTAAAATTCAACTTTAGAAGAGTACTTACAACGGTTAAATCATGCATTTGTGCAATGTATTCATAATGTGTTGCATAATCAAAGAAAGAAGTATATTTTACATTTTCCTCATGTTTCTACATGCAAGTAAGTGGGTCAGCACCATCCGACCCAAACAGCTTTTTCAAAACATACTCAATGTATGGCTTCTGTATGTTTTTTGATAAAACTAAGATAGGTCTTTCAAAACAAGTAATGAAAAATATAGCTTCCTATATTAGGGAACTTAGTACAGAGCTTAGAGCTATAAGTTAGGCCTATGGAAAATGAATTGGTGTAGTATGACCAAGAACCAACAGAATGGGAAGATAGTGCTGCCAAGTCCTGCAATTAATTCTTACAGCTGGTAGAATGGGGCGATAGGGATGCCAGGTCTGGTAAATATTTCTTATATCTAGCAGAATGAGAAGACAGTGGTGCCAAGCACTGTAATTGCTTCTTACATCAAGTAGAATGGGCAGATAGTGGCATCATGTCCTGTAATGTTTTCTTACAGCCAGCATATTGGGAAGACAGTCATGCCAGGCCCTGCAATTGCTTCCTGTATCAAGTAGAATGGGCAGATAGTGGTATCATGTCCTGTAATTATTCTTACATTCAGCAGAACAAGAAGATAAGGGTGACAGGCCTGTACTTGTTTCTTAGAGCTTGCAGTAGAATGTTAAGATAGTGGTGCTATGTCCTGTAATGTTTTCTTACAGCCAGCATAATGGGAAGACAGTGATGCAAGGGCCTGTTACTGTTTCCTATATCAATTTTCTTTTGTATTGGGGTTTTAAGGCGCACCAACACATAAAAAGGTTATATGGTGCCTAACAGGAATGAACATGCCAGGCTCATCCTCCATCTACATCGAGATAAAATTTGGAGAACGGGCCTAGAACCTTCTCACCCTGAACTGCAGAGTTGTTGCAAATTCTATTGTAGACACTCCATTTATGCTGGAGCCACGTTATAGTTTTTCTGCCACTGCTTTACTGATATGAGCGAGATGGCACCTGAAACAATGCAGGGGTCAAGATGAAGACCTTTAATGAGCATGAACAAAAAATGATAAAATGAACATGAATTTGGGGGGATTCTACCCCTCTGCCTTCAACAACACGGGGCTCCTACATCAAGTAGAATGGGGAGATACTGGTGCCATGTGCTGCAATTGTTTCAACAGCCATCAGCATGGGAAGATAGTGGTACCGAGCCTTGTATTTCTTTTTTAGAGCCAGCATGATGGGAAGACAGGGTGCCAGGCCCTGTATTGTTTCATAGAGCCAATAGCATGCGAAGATAGTGGTACCAAGCCCTGTAATTGTTTCTTAGAACCAGCAGAATGTGGAATAGTGCTGCCATGTCCTAGAGCCAGCAGAATGGGTAGATAATGGTGTCAGGTCCTGTGTTTTTAAGAGCCAGCAGCACAGGGAGATAGTGGTGCCAGGCCCTGTTATTGTTTTTAAAGCCAACAGCATGGGAAGATAGTGGTAGCAAGCCTTGTATTTGTTTGTTTTAGAGCTAGCATAATTGGGAGATAGGTGGTGCCAATTAAGCCAGTTTAATTCTTACAGCCAGCAGAATGGGAAGATAGTGATGCCAGGTCTTGTATTTTTTTCTTACAGCCAGTAGAATGGTGGGATAGTGGTGCTAAGTGTTAGGTTTTATTTTAAAGCATATATAAAATTGCAGGTTAGAGTTATACTTATCAAAAAAAGAAACTTCTGCATTTTAAGCTGTGATTTGCTTAGGGCTGACTTTGTTACACTTTGTACACCAATCTAGATATAATTTTATCTTTATATACTTATCACTCAATCATTCTGATAAATATTAACTAGAAATTGTTATTGTCCATGTGACAAAAACGTATGGCTCCCCGACTCGTCCAAACAGGCATAATTGACAACTCTAGGTCCAACCGTTCTCTATTGATCCGAGATCGTATCCCTGTGACTGTATCTACTATCTGTATCAGTAAGGCCACATAAAAAAATATGTGTGGTTCAGGTAACCCGACCGACTCATTTTTTAAGGGGCCGACCCTAAAACTTTTTATGCAAAAAAATTAAAAAAAATTAAAAATTTAAAAAAAAAAAAAAATATATAAAAAATTATTAAACAAAAAAAAATCAATAGGGGTCATCTACTGGTCATGACCAACCATCCTTCCAAGATTGAGGACCCTAGGTCCAACCATTCTCTAGTTATTGATCGGACATCGTTTTGATAGTCAATGTCACAGCAACCTTGACCTTTGACCTAGTGACCCCAAAATCAATAGGGCTCATCTACTTGTCACGACCAACCATCTTTCCAAGTTTGAGGACCCTAGGTCAACCATTCTCTAGCCAAACATCCCCTGCCCCAGTCCCCGACCCGACCCCCTCCCCCACACACACCCCTTCTGCCCTAATTTTAATTTTAAACTCTAAACCACCCTAATTTCATAACCATTGAGAGTTTTATGATGTAAAACTGTTTACATTGTCAATTGATGCAATATGTAATTCTCAATTTGTGTTCCATTCTAGTAAGGACACAACTAAATTTTGCTAGACAGAAGAAAACTAAAAATATTGAATTGAATATAAGAAGTAATGGTATTACTGTATTTTCACAATTTGTTGATTGATGCAATTGAATATAAAAGTTATTCAAAATAATTATTCTAGTCTAGCAGCAACAACAAGAAGAGGCCCAAGTGGGCCTGTAGACTCTCTACTGGTATGATGTGATTCAAAAACATAAACATGATAGAGGCTAACCCAAGAAACTTGTTTCCTATATATAACTGTATGTAAACTTTGGGTTATCGTGGCGGCCATTTTGAATATTTGACGACAAAGAAAAACACAAACTTGACAGAGGCCAACATTACAGGAACAGATATATGATATTTAACTAGAATGGAATAAGTGGTAATATGTCGTCTGATAAATGTCCTTAAATCTGACCTAAGTTTAGCCACGGTGGCATCATGGATGACTGGAGGCCCAAAAACACAAATCTGAGGGGGACTAACCCAAAGATCATTGTGATTAAGTTTCATCAAAATCCTTCAAGCGGTTACAGAGAGGATGTCATTTTTAACGTTTTCCTATATAACTCTATGTAAACTTAGGGTTGCTGTGGCAGCCATTTTGATTATTCGATGATAACGAAAAACAAAAACTTGATGGATGCTAACCCAAGGAACATGTTTATGATATTTCACAAGAATGGAATAAGTGGTTTCGGAGGAGAGTTTGTTTGAAATTTCCTTCAATTTGATCTAATTTTAGCCATGGTGGCCATCTTGGATGACTGGGGCTGCGAAAAACAAAAAAATGAGGGGGACTATCCTAAAGATCATTTTAATGAAGTTTCATTAAAATCCTTCGAGCGGTTTCAAAGAAGAAGTCATTTTTAGCCTTTTCCTATATAAATCTATGTAAACTTTGAGTCGCCGTGGCGGCCATTTTGATTATTCGACGATAACGAAAAACACAAACTTGATAGAGGCCAACCCAAGGAATATGTTTATGGTATTTCACAATATTGGTTTCGGAGATGTTATTTGAAAAAAATTCCTTAAATTTGAAATAGTTTTAGCCATGGCGGCCATCTTGGATGATAGACGGACGGACAGACGGACGACGGACGAAAAGTGATCCCATAAGCTCGCCTGGAAAAGACCAGTAGAGGTAAAAATTAATATTGCTAGGCATAAGCTATATTGACTTGTGAAAACAGCCTGTGTATTTATAATCAATGCTGTTATTGATGCAATATGAATGTTATTAAAAATCTTTATTCTTAGTCTAGCGATGACATACATATTTCCAGACAGATGTAAAGCATTTTGTTTGTACTCATAAGAGGTTAAATTGTTATTGATACAATATGAATGTATTAATACGCAAGCTTTTAATTCTTAGGTTTAGTTTAAAAATGAATTGAATTTGTTTTGTATTTATATCAGATTTTTTTTATATCTAAAACAAGTTATGCTGCCATTGAGATCATTTTAACATTGCAATTTAATGCTCTTTATTCCAGCCTAGCAACAATAAATTGATGCATTGATAGATAGAATTTACAATATTGTGCTAAAACAGCATTTTTGGATTTACAAGACATACTGCTGTCATGAATACATCATCTAAAACAAAGAGGCCCAAGAGGGCCTGTTAACGCTCTACTGGCTGTTATACCATTGATGAATCGAGTCGTACTACATGGTGTCTAGAGTGTACACAACGTTTTTCAAGTATTTGACCTAGTGACCTAGTTTTTGACCCCATGGGACCCATTTTCGAACTTGACCAAAATATAATTAAGACAACATTTCGACAAAGTTTCATCAAGATCGGGTCAGAAATATGGCCTCTAGAGTGTACTAGTGACCTAGTTTTTGACCCTGTGTGACCCTGTGTGACCCATTTTCGAACTTTAGCAAGCTATAATTGAGACAAATATTCTGACAAAATTGCATCAAGATCGGGTCAAAAATATGGCCTCTAGAGTGTACACACGGTTTTTCCAAAGTTTGACCTAGTGACCTAGTTTTTAACACCATGTGACCCATTTTTGAACTTGACCAAGATATAATTAAGACAAACATTTTGACAAAGAGTGTACACAAGGTTTTTTCCAATATTTGACTTAGTGACCTAGTTTTTAACCCCATGTGACCCATTTTCAAACTTGACCAAGATATAATTAAGACAAACATTCTGACAAAGTTGCATCAAGCTCGGGTCAAAAATATGGCCTCTAGAGTGTACACAAGGTTTTTTCCAATATTTGACCTAGTGACCTAGTTTTTAACTTCATGTGACCCATTTCCGAACTTGATCAAGATATAATTAAGATAAACAATTTGACAAAATTTCATCAAGATTGGGTAACAAATATGACCTCTAGAGTGTACACAAGTTTTTTCAAGTATTTGACCTAGTGACCTAGTTTTTGACCCCACATGACCCATTTTTGAACTTGACCGAGATTTCATCAAGATTGGGTCAGAAATACGGCTTCTAGAGTGTACACAAGGTTTTTCAAGTATTTGACCTAGTGACCTAGTTTTTAACCCCATGTGACCCATTTTCAAACTTGACTAAGATATAATTAAGACAAACATTCTGACAAAGTTGCATCAAGCTCGGGTCAAAAATATGGCCTCTAGAGTGTACACAAGGTTTTTCCAATATTTGACCTAGTGACCTACTTTTTGACCCCACATGACCCATTTTCGAACTTGACCGAGATTTCATTGAGACAAACAATTAAGATAAACATTCTGACAAAGTTGCATCAAGCTTGGGTCAAAAATATGGCCTCTAGAGTGTATACAAGGTTTTTCCAATATTTGACCTAGTGACCTAGTTTTTAACTTCATGTGACCCATTTTCGAACTTGATCAAGATATAATTAAGATAAACAATTTGACAAAGTTTCATCAAGATTGGGTAACAAATATGACCTCTAGAGTGTACACAAATTTTTTCAAGTATTTGACCTAGTGACCTAGTTTTTGACCCCACATGACCCATTTTTGAACTTGACCGAGATTTCATTAAGACAAACATTCTGACAAAGTTTCATCAAGATCAGGTCAAAAATATGGCCTCTAGAGTGTACACACGGTTTTTCCAAAGTTTGACCTAGTGACCTAGTTTTTAACACCATGTGACCCATTTTTGAACTTGACTAAGATATTATTAAGACAAACATTTTGACAAAGTTTCATCAAGATTGGGTCAGAAATACGGCTTCTAGAGTGTACACAAGGTTTTTCAAGTATTTGACCTAGTTTTTAACCCCATGTGACCCATTTTCAAACTTGACCAAGATATAATTAAGACAAACATTCTGACAAAGTTGCACCAAGCTCAGGTCAAAAATATGGCCTTTAGAGTGTACACAATGTTTTTCTAATATTTGACCTAGTGACCTAGTTTTTGACCCCACATGACCCATTTTCGAACTTGACCGAGATTTCATTGAGACAAACATTCTGACAAAGTTTCATGATGATTGCATCAGAAATGTGGCCTCTAGAGTGTACACAAGCAAAAGTTAACGGACGGCGGACGGCGGACAACACACCATCCCATAAGCTCTGCTGGCCCTTGGCCAGTAGAGCTAATTACATTGTCAATTTATGCAATTTATCTTTATAATTGTCTGCAAATGTACAGCTTTTGTTTGTATTCATAAGAGGTTAAACTATTCTTGATGCAATATGGATGTATTTATATGTCAGCTTTTAATGCTTAGGTTAAGTTTAGAACTAGACTGAAAATATTTGCCCAATAAAACAGCATTTGTTTTGTAGTTATAACAAGTTAGGCTGCCATTGTAATCATTTTAACATTGTCAGTTCCAGTCTAGCAACTATAAGATGATGCATTGATAGATGAAATTTACAATACTGAGTTTAGAAAACAGCATTTGTTCTTTGTTTATAGCAAGTTATGCTTCCAATGTAATCATTTTAACATTGTCAATTGATGCTCTTTATTCCAGTCTAGCAACAATAAGATGATGCACTGATAGATGGAATTTACAATAATGAGCTTTCGTTTTTTGTTTATACAAGTTATGCTTCCATTGTAATCATTTTAACATTGTTAATTGAGGCTCTATATTCCAGTCTAGCAACAATAAATTGATGCCTTGATATATGGAATTTACAATATTGAGCTTAGAAAACAGAATTTGTTTTTTGTTTATAGGAAGTTATGCTTCCAATGTAATCATTTTAACATTGTCAATTGAGGCTCTTTATTCCAGTCTAGCAACAATAAATTGATGCCTTGATATATGGAATTTACAATATTGAGCTTAGAAAACAGAATTTGTTTTTTGTTTATAGGAAGTTATGCTTCCATTGTAATCATTTTAACATTTGTTAATTGAGGCTCTATATTCCAGTCTAGCAACAATAAATTGATGCAATGATAGATGGAATTTACAATATTGAGCCTTTCAACACTGTCAATTAATGCTCTAAACAGTAAAGTGTGTACAGTCAAACTTGCTCACGTGACCAAGTGTATTAAACGGCCATTTTTCATCCACTTTGTGTTTTCCTGCTTTAAGTGCATTAAGCTGTCTTCTCAACGCAACGAGAGGTTACCTATTTTTACAAATTCAACCTCAATTCGGATAGCGCCATTTTCGGATACATTTTTTTAATGTTCTATTCAACGACCTTTGCTGTAAGAGACCATTTTTAGTTGCTCTCTTAAACGGTCACTTAATACAAGTTTGACTGTATATGTTTACATAGCTAAAAAGAATTTAGAGTTTACAATATTGTGATTGGAAACAGAATTTGTTCTGCATTTATAACAAGTTATGCTTCCATTGTAATCATTTTAACATTGTAAATTAATGCTTTTTATTCCATTCTAGCAACAATAAATTGATGCATTGACAAATGAAATTTACACTATTGAGCTAAGAAAACATCATAAATGGTATTCTAGTCTAGCAACAACAGAAGTATATATTACTAAATAGTTAAAACTATGGAGGTAAAAAAACAATGAACTTGGTAAAATCTTTTTTGTTTTAATTTAAATAATATCTCGACTAGTTAAATTAATTAAAAATAAGATTTTGGTTTGTTTTATAATTGGTCAATATTCATTTCGAAGTTGTGTAGCTTTTACTTAAATAATGACTATGTGACACCTACCAACAGTATCCGTGGTGACAATAAACAGTCCTTTTGATGTAGTTTACCTTAGTGGCTACATAACCATCCAGTTTTAAAACCCTGTATTGCCAAACAGTCCATCAAGGCTTTAGAACCAGGTCACCCATAGCCAACATTTAAAGCCTTCAAACAACTTTGAAACAAAAACTGCTCTAAAATGTATATTCTCCCAAAATTTAAACTATAGACAATCATTGAGTTTTATAAAATGTTATGCTAATATATGAATTTTAATGTCAAATTATGCATTAAGAATGTTACTCAGCAATATCATTCAGTCTAGTAACAAATGTATGTAAAGCTTACCAGAATTTATGAATTGAGCTAGAAAAAACAGCATTGTCCAGCAATAAAGCATTGATGTATTGCTTAATGGAAATTACAATATTGTGAGCTAAGAAAAGCGTATGTTTTGTTGAATTTATACAAATTGTATGTTATTGGAACCATTTTGACATTGTCGACAGATGCAAACATTATTTGACATTGTCAACAGATGCAAACATTATTTGATTTCAGTCTAGCAACAATAAATCAATATGTTGCTAAAAAGAATTTACAATATTTAGCTAAGAAAACAGAATTTTGTTTTGTTTCTATAGGAAGTTCTGCTGTTATTGGCATCACTTTAACATTGTCAATGGATGCAATATTGAACTTAGAAAACAGCATTTGTTTTGTATCTGTAAGAAGTTCTGCTGTTAATTGAGTTACTTTAACATTGTCAATAGATATTGAGCGAAGAAAAAAGCATTTGTTTATAACAAGTTATGCTTCCATTGTAATCAATTTAACATTGTTAATTGAGGCTCTATATTCCAGTCTAGCAACAATAAATTAATGCATTGGTGGATGGAATTTACAATATTGAGCTTCGAAAACAAAATTTGTTTTTTGTTTATAACAAGTTATGCTTCCATTGTAATAATTTTAACATGGTTAATTGAGGCTCTATATACCAGTCTAGCAACAATAAATTGATGCATTGATAGATGGAATTTACAATATTGCGATATGGAAAAAGAATTTGTTCTGTTTTTATAACAAGTTATGCTTCCATTGTAATCATTTTAACATTGTTAATTGAGGCTCTATATTCCAGTCTAGCAACAATAAATTGATGCATTGATAGATGGAATTTACAATATTGAGCTTAGAAAACAGAATTTGTTGTTTGTTTACAGCAAGTTATGCATCCATTGTAATCATTTTAACATGGTTAATTGAGGCTCTATATTCCAGTCAAGCAATAATAAATTGAAGCATTTATAGATGGAATTTAAAATATTCAGCTTAGAAAACAGAATTTGTTTTTTGTTGATAGCAAGTTATGCTTCCATTGTAATCATTTTAACATTGTTAATTTAGGCTCTATATTCCAGTCTAGCAACAATAAATTGATGCACTGATAGATGGAATTTACAATATTAAGCTTAGAAAACAGAATTAGTTTTTTGTTTATAGCAAGTTATGCTTCCACTGTTATCATTTTAACATTGTTAATTGAAGCTCTATATTCCAGTCAAGCAACAATAAATTGATGCATTGATAGATGGAATTTACAATGCTGAGCTTAGAAAACAGAATTTGGTATTTGTTTATAGCAAATTATGCTTCCATTGTAATCATTTTAACATTTGTTAATTGAGACTCTATATTCCAGTCTAGCAAAAATAAACTGATGCAATGATAGATGGAATTTACAATATTGAGCATTTTAACACTGTCAATTAATGCTCTAAACAGTAAAGTATGTACAGTCAAACTTGCTCATGTGACCAAGTATATTAAACAGCCATTTTTTAATCCACTTAATGTTTTCCTGCTTTATTGTAAGTGCATTAAGCTGTTTCGCCCAACGCGACAAGAGGTTACCTATTTTTACAAATTCAACCCCAATTCGGATAGCGCCATATTCGGATACATTTTTTAAATATTCTATTCAACAACCATTGCTGTAAGAGACCATTTTTAGTCGCTCCTTTCAACGGTCGCTTAATATAAGTTTGACTGTATATGTATACATAGCTAATCAGAATTTACAATATTGTGATATGGAAACAGAATTTGTTCTGTATTTATAACAAGTTATGCTTCCATTGTAATCATTTTAACATTGTAAATTAATGCTCTTTATTCCATTTTAGCAACAATAAATTGATGCATTGACAAATGAAATTTACACTATTGAGCTAAGAAAACATCATAAATGGTATTCTAGTCTAGCAACAACAGAAGTATATATTACTGAATAGAATTTAAATTAATTTAAAATAAACTAATTGTATAATATTTTGGTTTGTTTTTATAATTGCCAATATTAATTTCGAAGTTGTGTAGCTTTTATTTAAATAATGACTATGTGGCACCTACCAACAGTATCCGTGGTGACATTAAACAGTCCTTAAACAGAATTTGTTTTTTGTTTACAGCAAGATATGCTTCTATTGAAATCATTTTAACATTGTTAATTGAGGCTCTATATTCCAGTCTAGCAACAATAAATTGATGCATTGATAGATGGAATTTACAATATTGAGCTTAGAATTTTTTTTTATTTTTTTTTATAACAAGTGATGTTTCTATTGTAATCATTTTAACATTGTTAATTGAGGCTCTATATTCCAGTCTAGCAACAATAAATTGATGCCTTGATGGAATTTAAAATATTGAGCTTAGAAAACAGAATTTGTTTTTTGTTTACAACAAGTTATGCTTCAATTATAATCATTTTAACATTGTTAATTGAGGCTCTATATTCCAGTCTAGCAACAATAAATTGATGCATGGATAGATGGAATTTACAATGCTGAGCTTAGAAAACACAATTTGGTTTTTGTTTATAGCAAGTTATGCTACCATTGTAATCATTTTAACATTTGTTAATTGTGGCTCTATATTCCAGTCTAGCAACAATAAGAGCTGTCGGAGAACAGCGCAGCTCGACTATTCGATTTTTCAGAGAATAATAATTTATATAGCTAGTATATACCATCAGAAAACAAGGCTAAAACAATGTGGGGTGGAGTTGGGGGATGGGGCTTGTATAGAAACTCGGGCCGATATAAAATGATGTGAAATGTTATTAGTGGGTGGGGAGGGCGATTGCGCATCCAACATACAACATAGCTATATGTGAAAAAAATACAAAAATTTGAATTTCGAGTGGGCGTAGTGGGGGTGGGGGGAGGGGGAGGGCAACATAGCTATCTATGTGTAAGAATTGACCAAAACAACACAGAAATATGTAAAACAAACTTACAAAAAATGAGTTTCGAGTGTTGTGGAATGGGTGGGTGTGATGTATAGGTGGGGTGGTGGAGTGGGGGGGGGGGGGGGGGGGGGGGGGGGCCAAAACAAAACAAAACAAAACAACACAGAAATATGTAAAACAAACTTACAAAAAATGAGTTTCGAGTGTTGTGGAATGGGTGGGTGTGATGTATAGGGGGGGGGGGGGGGGGGGGGGGGGGGGGGGGGGGGGGGCGCAACATATATGTGTAAGAAGCTATGTAAGAATTGACCAAAACAACACAGAAGTATATATTAAAAAAAATTGAGTTTTTAAGTGGGGGTGGGGGGTGGGGGAGAGGCTGGGGGTGGGGGGCATTGCAACATATATGTGTAAGAAGCTATGTAAGATTTGACCAAAACAACACAGAAATATGTATAAAAAAAATCGACTTTTGAGTGGGGGTGGGGGGTGGGGGAGAGGCGGGGGGAGAGGCGGGGGAAGAGGCGGGGTGGGGGAGAGGCGGGGGGAGAGGCGGGGTGGGGGAGTATAACATATATGTGTAAGAAGCTATGTAAAAAAATATATAAAAAAAATAGAGTTTTGAGTGGGGGTGGGGAAGAGGTGGGGGTTGGGAGTGGTGGGTGTGGGGTGGTGGGCGTGCAACATATATGTGTTAGAAGCTATGTAAGAATTGACCAAAGCAACACAGAAATATGTAAAAATAAATAAAAATAAAAATATTCCAGTTTCAAGTGGGGGGGGGGGGGGGGGGGGGGGCTGGGCATGGAAGGGAAGGGGGAGTGGGAGGGGGCAACATAGCTTTGTGTAAGAATTGACAAAAACAACACAGAAATATGCTAAAAACAAAAAAATATTGAGTGGGGGGTGGGGGAGAGGTTGGTGCTTGTTTGAGGGGGTGGGGCAACATATATGTGTAAGAAGCTATGTAAGAATTGACCAAACAACACAAGAGTGGGGGGAGGGGGTGGGGAAGGGGTGGGGGGGTGCATCATATGTGTAAGAAGCTATGGTAAGAATTGACCAAAACAACACAGAAATATGTCCAAAAAAATAAATATATATACAGTTTCAAGGGGGAGGGGGTGGGGGTTGAGAGGTGGGGATGGGGGGAGGGGGCAACATATATGTGAAAGAATTGACTAAAACAACAGAAATAAAAAAATAAAAAAAAATAAATAAAAACAAGAGGTCAATGACCTTGAAGCTCTACTGATTGATTTTGATTTCAGGAAGTAGTCGCTACAGACTTGTTTTTTGAAAATCTATTTTTAACCGTGGCGGCCATCTTGAATTTCCGGCCGACCTGAAATTTTGCTAAGATCAATAAGACATTAAGAGCAACATTCCTGTGAAGTTTCATGAAAGTCCGTCAAGTAGTTTCAGAGAAGTAGTCGCTACATGTTTTCATTATATAACTCTATGTAAACAAAAATGGCCGCTGGCAGCCATGTTTAACGTCAAATCAAAACGATTTTCGACAAGGATCAACATCATGTCATACTGATCATTTTAGAAAAAGTCCCATATCAATATCTCTTATTGTTTTGAAGAAGTAGTCGCTACAAACTTATTTATTTTAAATCTATTTTTAGCTGTGGCGGCCATCTTGAATTTCCGGCCGACCTGAAATTTTTCTAGGATCAACTAGACATCAAGAGCAACATTCCTGTGAAGTTTCATGAACATCCGTCAAGTAGTTTCAGAGAAGTAGTCGCTACAAGTTTTTACTATATAACTCTATGTAACCAAAGATGGCCACTGGCAGCCATGTTTAACGTCGAATCAAAAAAAAATCAACAAGGATCTACATCATGTCATGCTGATCATTTTAGAAAAAGTCCCATATCAATATCACTTATAGTTTTCAAGAAGTAGTCTCTACAAACTTATTTTTTACAAATCTATTTTTAGCTGTGACGGCCATCTTGAATTTCCGGCCGACCTGAAATTTTTCTAGAATCAATTAGACATCAAGAGCAACATTCCTGTGAAGTTTCATGAACATCCGTCAAGTAGTTTCAGAGAAGTAGTCGCTACAAGTTTTTACTATATAACTCTATGTAACCAAAGATGGCCACTGGCAGCCATGTTTAACGTCGAATCAAAAAAAAAT
The DNA here is from genome assembly GCA_037043455.1 of Cyrtodaria siliqua. NCBI lineage: Eukaryota > Metazoa > Mollusca > Bivalvia > Adapedonta > Hiatellidae > Cyrtodaria > Cyrtodaria siliqua. The sequence goes on along the minus strand of JAWPHD010010943.1, from coordinate 42,012 downwards.
TCAACAAGGATCTACATCATGTCATGCTGATCATTTTAGAAAAAGTCCCATATCAATATCACTTATAGTTTTCAAGAAGTAGTCTCTACAAACTTATTTTTTACAAATCTATTTTTAGCTGTGACGGCCATCTTGAATTTCCGGCCGACCTGAAATTTTTCTAGAATCAATTAGACATCAAGAGCAACATTCCTGTGAGGTTTCATGACTATCCGCCAAGTAGTTTCAGAGGAGTAGTCGCTATAAGTTTTTACTATATAACTCTATGTAACCAAAGATGGCCACTGGCAGCCATGTTTAACGTCGAATCAAAATAATTTTCCACAAGGATCTACATCAAGTCATGCTGATCATTTTAGAAAAAGTCCCATATCAATATCACTTATAGTTTTCAAGAAGTAGTCGCTACAAACTTATTTTTTAAAAATCTATTTTTAGCTGTGAGGGCCATCTTGAATTTCCGGCCGACCTGAAATTTTTCTAGAATCAATTAGACATCAAGAGCAACATTCCTGTGAGGTTTCATGACTATCCGCCAAGTAGTTTCAGAGGAGTAGTCGCTATAAGTTTTTACTATATAACTCTATGTAACCAAAGATGGCCACTGGCAGCCATGTTTAACGTCGAATCAAAATAATTTTCCACAAGGATCTACATCAAGTCATGCTGATCATTTTAGAAAAAGTCCCATATCAATATCACTTATAGTTTTCAAGAAGTAGTCGCTACAAACTTATTTTTTAAAAATCTATTTTTAGCTGTGAGGGCCATCTTGAATTTCCGGCCGACCTGAAATTTTTCTAGGATCAATTAGACATCAAGAGCAACATTCCTGTAAAGTTTCATGACAATCCGTCAAGTTGTTTCAGAGGAGTAGTCGCTACAAGTTTTTACTATATAACTCTATGTAAACAAAGATGGCCGCTGGCAGCCACGTTTAACGTCGAATCAAAACGATTTTTGATAAGGACCAACATCATGTCATGCTGATTATTTTAGAAAAAGTCCCATATCAATATCACTTATAGTTTTCAAGAAGTAGTCGCTACAAACTTGTATTTTGAAAATTTATTTTTAGCCGAGGCGGCCATCTTGAATTTCCGGCCGACCTGAAATTTTGCTAGGATCATTTAGACATCAAGAGCAACATTCCTGTGAAGTTTCATGAAAATCCGTCAAGTAGTTTCAGAGGAGTAGTCGCTACAAGTTTTCATTATATAACTCTATGTAAACAAAGATGGCCGCTGGCAGCCATGTTTAACGTCAAATCAAAACGATTTTCGACAAGGATCAACATCATGTCATGCTGATCATTTTAGAAAAAGTCCCATATCAATATCACTTATAGTTTTCAAGAAGTAGTCGCTACAAACTTGAATTTAAAAAATCTATTTTTAGCTTTGGCGGCCATCTTGGATTTCACATCAACATGAATTTTTGCTAGGATCAACTAGACTTCATGGGCAACATTTCTGTAAAGTTTTATGAATATCCATCCAGTAGTTTCAGAGGAGTAGTTGCTACAAATAAAAGTTAACGGACAGACGGACAGACGGACGGACGGACAGACAGACGGACGGACGGACGGACGACGGACGCCGCACCACGGCATAAGCTCCGCTGATCTCTGATCAGTAGAGCTAAAAATTGCAGTGGGGGGTGGGGTGGAGGGAGTGGGGGCAGGGGTGGAGGAGGGAGTCCATGCCCCAATATGGATAAAGTATGAAGAAGATGCATAATGCTACAAGAAATCCCAAACCAAAATTATAGATTTATACATGCTTACATGCAAACCTAGATCTGCCTTTATTGCACATTTTATGGGCCATCACAATTTGGGTTCCATGGGAGCCCAGAATTTGCAGAAGACAGAATATCTTACCCAACAATTTCCAAATTTAGTTCAGCTAGGACAAGAAATGTAAGAGATATAGACCTGTAAACACAGCTTACACGCAAAATTTGATGCGAAACACACATTTTGAAAATGATAAAATGATGCATTGACAAATGCAATTTACACTATTGAGCTAGGAAAACATCATAAATGGTATTCTAGTCTAGCAACAACAGAAGTATATATTACTAAATAGAATTTCAAACTACGGAGGTAAAAAAACAATGAACTTGTTAAAATCTCCCTTTTTTTAATTTAAATAATATCTCTACTAGTTAAATTAATTAAAAATAAACTAACTGTATAAGATTTTGGTTTGTTTTTATAACTGGGCAATATTCATCCAGTTTTAAAACCCTAACCCCTGTATTGCCAAACAGTCCATCAAGGCTTTAGAACCAGGTCACGCCAACATTTAAAGCCTTCAAACAACTTGGAAACAAAAACTGCTCTAAAATGTATATACTCCCAAAATTTCAACTGTAAACAATCACTGAGTTTTATAAAATGTTATGCTATTATATGAATATTAACGTTGTCAAATTAGACATTAAGAATGTTACTCAGCAATGTTATTAAGTCTAGTAACAAACATAGGTAATGCTTACAAGAATTTACAAACTGAACTAGAAAAAACAGCATTGTCCAGCAATAAAGCACTGATGTATTGCTTAATGGGAATTACAATATTGTGAGCTAAGAAAAGAGTATGTTTTGTTCAATTTATACAACTTGTATGTTACTGGAACCATTTTGACATTGTCGACAGATGCCAACATTATTTGACATTGTCCACATTTTGACATTGTTGACAGATGCAAACATTATTTGATTTCAGTCTAGCAACAATAAATCAATGTTGCTAAAAAGAATTTACAATATTTAGCTAAGAAAACCGCATTTTGTTTTGTTTCTATAAGAAGTTCTGCTGTTATTGGCGTCACTTTAACATTGTCAATAGATGCAATATTGAACTTAGAGAACAGCATTTGTTTTGTATCTGTAAGAAGTTCTGATGTTACTTGAGTCACTTTAACATTGTTAATTGAGGCTCTATATTCCAGTCTAGCAACAATAAATTGATGCATTGATAGATGGAATTTACAATATTGAGCTTAGAAAACAGAATTTGTTTTTAGTTTATAGCAAGTTATGCTTCCACTGTAATCATTTTAACATTGTTAATTGAGGCTCTATATTCCAGTCTAGCAACATTAATTGATGCATTGATAGATGGAATTTACAATATTGAGCTTAGAAAACAGAATTTGTTTTTAGTTTATAGCAAGTTATGCTTCCACTGTAATCATTTTAACATTGTTAATTGAGGCTCCATATTCCAGTCTAGCAACAATAAATTGATGCATTGATAGATGGAATTTACAATATTGAGCTTAGAAAACAGAGTTTGTTTTTTGTTTATAGCAAGTTATGCTTCCATTGTAATCATTTTAACATTGTTAATTGAGGCTCTATATTCCAGTCTAGCAACAATACATTGATGCATTGATAGATGGAATTTACAATATTGAGCTTAGAAAACAGAATTTGTTTTTTGTTTACAGCAAGTTATGCTTCCATTGTAATCATTTTAAAATGGTTAATTGAGGCTCTATATTCCAATCTAGCAACAATAAATTATTAATGCATTGGTAAATGGAATTTACAATATTGTGATTCGAAAACAAAATTAGTTTTTTGTTTATAACAAGCTATGCTTCCATTGTACTAATTTTAACATGGTTAATTGAGGCTCTATATTCCAGTCTAGCAGCATTGATAGATGGAATTTACAATATTGAGCTTAGAAAACTGAATTTGTTTTTTGTTTACAACAAGTTATGCTTCCACTGTAATCATTTTAACACTGTTAATTCAGGCTCTATATTCCAGTCTAGCAACAATAAATTGATGCATTGATAGATGGAATTTACAATATCGAGATTAGAAAACAGAATTTGTTTTTTGTTTATAACAAATTACGCTTCCATTGTAATCGTTTTAACATTTGTTAATTGAGGCTCTATATTCCAGTCTAGCAACAATAAATTGATGCATTGATAGATGGAATTTACAATGATGAGCTTAGAAAACACAATTTGGTTTTTGTTTATAGCAAGTTATGCTTCCATTGTAATCATTTTAACATTTGTTAATTGAGGCTCTATATTCGTCTAGTAACAATAAATTGATGCAATGATAGATGGAATTTACAATATTGAGCATTTTAACACTGTCAATTAATGCTCTGAACAGTCAAGTAAATACAGTCAAACTTGCTCATGTGACCAAGTGTATTAAACGGCCATTTTTCAATCCACTTAATGTTTTCCTGCTTTATTTTAAGTGCATTAAGCTGTCTTGCACAACGTGTCCAGAGGTTACCTATTTTTACAAATTCAACCCCAATTCGGATAGCGCCAGTTTCGGATACATTTTTTTAATGTTCTATTCAACGACCATTGCTGTAAGAGACCATTTTTAGTCGCTCCCTTAACGGTCGCTTAATACAAGTTTGACTGTATATGGATACATAGCTAAACAGAATTTACAATATTGTGATATGGAAACAGAATTTGTTCTGTATTTATAACAAGTTATGCTTCCATTGTAATCATTTTAACATTGTAAATTAATGCTCTTTATTCCATTCTAGCAACAATAAATTGATGCATTGACGAATGAAATTTACACTATTGAGCTAGGAAAACTTCATAAATGGTATTCTAGTCTGGCAACAACAGAAGTATATATTACTGAATAGAATTTAAAACTATGGAGGTAAAAAAACAATGAACTTGTTAAAATCTTCTGTTTTTTAATTTAAATAATATTTCTACTAGTTAAATTAATTAATAATAAACTAATTGTATATGATTTTGGTTTGTTTTTGTAATAGGCCGATATTCATTTCGAAGTTGTGTAGCTTTTTTTAAATAATGACTAGGCGACACCTACCAACAGTATCCGTGGTGACAATAAACAGTTCTTTTGATGTAGTTTACCTTAGTGCCTACATAACCATCCAGTTTTAAAACCCTAACCCCTGTATTGCCAAAAGTCCATCAAGGCTTTAGAACCAGGTCACCCATAGCCAACATTTAAAGCCTTCAAACAACTTGGAAACAAAAACTGCTCTAAAATATACATACTCCCAAAATTTAAACTGTAAACAATCATTGAGTTTTATAAAATGTTTTGCTGTTATATGAATTTTAACCTCGTCGAATTATGCATTAAGAATGTTATTCAGCAATGTTATTCAGTCTAGTAACAAACGTATATAATGCTTACCAGAATTTACAAACTGAGCTAGAAAAAAACAGCATTGTAAAGCAATAAAGCACTGATGTATTGCTTAATGGAAATTACAACATTGTGAGCTAAAAAAAGAGTATGTTTTGTTTAATTTATACAAGTTGTATGTTATTGGAACCATTTTGACATTGTCGACAGATGCAAACATTATTTGATTTCAGTCTAACAGCAATAAATCAATGTTGCTTAAAAGAATTAAAATATTTAGCTAACAAACAGCATTTTGTTTTGTTTCTATAAGAAGTTCTGCTGTTATTGGCGTCACTTTAACATTGTCAATAGATGCAATATTGAACATAGAAAACAACATTTGTTTTGCATCTATAAGAAGTTCTGCTGTTAATTGAGTCACTTTAACATTGTCAATAGATAAAAGCATTTGTTTACAACAAGTTATGCTTCCATTGTAATCATTTTAACATTGTTAATTGAGGCTCTATATTCCAGTCTAGCAACAATAAATTGATGCATTCATAGATGGAATTTACAATATTGAGCTTAGAAAACAGAATTTGTTTTTTGTTTATAGCAAGTTATGCTTCCATTGTAATCATTTTAACATTGTTAATTGAGGCTGTATATTCCAGTCTAGCAACAATAAATTGATGCATTGATAGATGGAATTTACAATATTGAGCTTAGAAAACAGAATTTGTTTTTTGTTTACAGCAAGTTATGCTTCCATTGTAATCATTTTAACAGTGTTCATTGAGGCTCTATATTCCAGTCTAGCAACAATAAATTGATGCATTGATAGATGGAATTTACAATATTGAGCTTAGAAAATACAATTTGTTTTTTGTTTACAGCAAGTTATGCTTCCATTGTAATCATTTTAACATTGTTAATTGAGGCTCTATATTCCCGTCTAGCAACAATAAATTGATGCATTGATAGATGGAATTTACAATATTGAGCTTAGAAAACAGAATTTTTTTTTGTTTACAGCAAGTTATGCTACCATTGTAATCATTTTAACATTGTTAATTGAGGCTCTATATTCCAGTCTAGCAACAATAAATTGATGCATTGATAGATGGAATTTACAATATTGAGCTTAGAAAACAGAATTTGTTTTTTGTTTACAGCAAGTTATGCTACTATTGTAATCATTTTAACATTGTTAATTGAGGCTCTATATTCCAGTCTAGCAACAATAAATTGATGCATTGATAGATGGAATTTACAATATTGAACTTAGAAAACAGAATTTGTTTTTTGTTTACAGCAAGTTATGCTTCCAATGTAATCATTTTAACATTGACAATTGAGGCTCTATATTCCAGTCTAGCAACAATAAATTGATGCATTGATAGATGGAATTTACAATATTGAGCTTAGAAAACAGAATTTGTTTTTTGTTTACAGCAAGTTATGCTTCCATTGTAATCATTTTAACATTGTTAATTCAGGCTCTATATTCCAATCAAGCAACAATAAATTGATGCAATGGTACATGGAATTTACAATATTGAGCTTCGAAAACAAAATTTGTTTTTTGTTTACAACAAGTTATGCTTCCATTGTAATAATTTTAACATTGTTAATTGAGGCTGTATATTCCAGTCTAGCAACAATACATTGATGGACTGATAGATGGAATTTACAATATTGAGCTGAGAAAACTAATTTTTTTTTGTTTATAACAAGTTATGCTTCTATTGTAATCATTTTAACATTGTTAATTGAGGCTCTGTATTCCAGTCTAGCAACAATAAATTGATGCCTTGATATATGGAATTTACATTATTGAGCTTAAAAAACAGAATTTGTTTTTCATTTACAACAAGTTATGCTTCCATTGTAATCATTTTAACATTGTTAATTGAGGCTCTATATTCCAGTCTAGCAACAATAAATTAATGCATGGATAGATGGAATTCACAATATTTAGCTTAGAAAACAGAATTTGTTTTTTTGTTTATAGCAAGTTATGCTTCTATTGTAATCATTTTAACATTGTTAATTGAGGCTCTATATTCCAGTCTAGCAACAATAAATTGATGCATTGGTAGATGAAATTTACAATATTGAGCTTCGAAAACAGAATATGTTTTTTGTTTATAACAAGTTATGCTTACATTGTAATCATTTTAACATTGTTAATTGAGGCTCTATATTCCAGTCTAGCAACAATAAATTGATGCCCTGATAGATGGAATTGACAATATTGAGCTTATAAAAGTTCTGCTGTTATTGGAGACACTTTAACATTGTCAATAGATGCATTATTGAGCTTAGAAAACAAAATTTGTCTTTTGTTTACAACAAGTTATGCTTCCATTGTAATCATTTTAACATTGTTAATTGAGGCTCTACATTCCAGTCTAGCAACAATAAATCGAAGCCTTGATAGAAGTAATTGACAATATTGAGCTTAGAAAACTTGTATTTATAACAAGTTATGCTTCCATTGTAATCATTTTAACATTGTAAATTAATGCTCTTTATTCAATTCTAGCAACAATAAATTGATGCACTGACAAATGAAATTTACACTATTGAGCTAGGAAAACATCATAAATGGTATTCTAGTCTAGCAACAACAGAAGTATATATTACTGAATAGAATTTAAAACTATGGAGGTAAAAAAACAATGAACTTGTTAAAATCTTTTTTTAACTTAAATAATATTTCTACTAGTTAAATTATTAAAAATAAACTAATTTTATAAGATTTTGGTTTGTTTTTATAATTGCTTGTTGTTTCTATATGAAGTTCTGCTGTTATTGGCATCACTTTAACATTGTCAATAGATGCAATATTGAACTTAGAGAACAGCATTTGTTTTGTATCTGTAAGAAGTTCTGATGTTACTTGAGTCACTTTAACATTGTCAATAGATATTGAGCAAAGAAAAAAGCATTTGTTTATAGCAACTTATGCTTCCATTGTAATAATTTTAACATGGTTACTTGAGGCTCTATATTTCAGTCTAGAAATAAAAATTGATATTGCATCAATTTATTATTTCTAGACTGAAATATAGAGCCTCAAAAAATGGAAGGTAGATGGAATTTACAATATTGAGATTCGAAAAACAGAATTTGTTTTTTGTTTATAACAAGTTATGCTTCCATTGTAATAATTTTAACATGGTTAACTGAGGCTCTATATTCCAATCTAGCAACAATAAATTGATGCATTGATATATGGAATTTACAATATTGAGCTTAAAAAACTGTTTTTTTTTGTTTTCTTTATATCAATTTATGTTTCTATTGTAATCATTTTAACATTGTTAATTGAGGCTCTATATTCCAGTCTAGCAACAATAAATTGATGCCTTGATGGAATTTACAATACTGAGCTCAGAAAACAGAATTTGTTTTTTGTTTACAACAAGTTATGCTTCCACTGAAATCATTTTAACATTGTTATTCAGGCTCTATATTCCAGTCTAGCAACAATAAATTGATGTATTGATAGATGGAATTTACAATGCTGAGCTTAGAAAACACAATTTGGTTTTTGTTTATAGCAAGTTATGCTTCCATTGCAATCATTTTAACATTTGTTAATTGAGGCTCTATATTCCAGTCTAGCAACAATAAATTGATGCAATGATAGATGGAATTTACACTATTGAGCTAGGTAAACTTCATAAATGGTATTCTAATATAGCAACAACAGAAATATATATTACTAAATAGAATTAAAACTATGGAGGTAAAAAAACAATGAACTTGTTAAAATCTTCTGTTTTTTAATTTTAATAATATCTCTACTAGTTAAATTAATTAAAAATAAACTAATTGTATAAGATTTTGGTTTGTTTCTATAATTGTCAATATTCATTTCGAAGTTGTGTAGCTTTTATTTAAATAATGACTATGTGACACCTACCAACAGTATCCGTGGTGACAATAAACAGTCCTTTTGATGTAGTTTACCTTAGTGCCTACATAACCATCCAGTTTTAAAACCCTAACCCCTGTATTGCCAAACAGTCCATCAAGGCTTTAGAACCAGGACACCCATAGCCAACATTTAAAGCCGTCAAACAACTTGGAAACAAAAACTGCTCTAAAATGTATATACTCCCAAAATTTCAACTGTAAACAATCACTCAGTTTTATAAAATGTTATGCTATTATATGAATTTTAACATTGTCAAATTAGGCATTAAGAATGTTATTCAGCAATGTTATTCAGTCTAGTAACAAACATATGTAATGCTTACCAGAATTTACAAACTGAGCTAGAAAAAACTGCATTGTCCAGCAATAAAGCACTGATGTATTGCTTAATGGAAATTACAATATTGTGAGCTAAGAAAAGAGTATGTTTTGTTTCATTTGTACAAGTTGTATGTTATTGGAACCATTTTGACATTGTCAACAGATGCAAACATTATTTGATTTCAGTCTAGCAACAATAAATCAATATGTTGCTGAACAGAATTTACAATATTTATCTAAGAAAACAGCATTTTGTTTTGTTTCTATAAGAAGTTCTGCTGTTATTTGAGACACTTTAACATTGTCAACAGATGCAATATTGAACGAAGAAAAAGCATTCGTTTTTTGTTTATAGCAAGTTATGTTCCATTGTAATCATTTTAATGTTTGTTAATTGCGGCTCTATATTCCAGTCTAGCAACAATAAATTGATGCAATGATAGATGGAATTTACAATACTGAGCATTTTAACACTGTCAATTAATGCTCTAAACAGTAAAGTATGTACAGTCAAACTTGCTCATGAGTCCAAGTGTATTAAACAGCCATTTTTTAATCCACCTAATGTTTTACTGCTTTATTTTAAGTGCATTAAACTGTCTTGCTAAACGCCATCAAAGGTTATCTATTTTTACAAATTCAACCCCAATTCGGATAGCGCCATTTTTGATACATTTTTTAAATGTTCTATTCAACGACCATTGCTGTAAGAGACCATTTTTAGTCGCTCCCTTCAACGGTCGCTTAATACAAATTTGACTGTATATGTATACATAGCTAAACAGAATTTACAATATTGTGATAGGGAAACAGAATTTGTTCTGTATTTATAACAAGTTATGCTTCCATTGTAATCATTTTAACATTGTAAATTAATGCTCTTTATTCCATTCTAGCATCAATAAATTGATGCATTGACGAATGAAATTTACACAATTAAGCTAGGAATACTTCATAAATGGTATTCTAGTCTAGCAACAACAGAAGTATATATTACTGTAATAGAATTTAAAACTATAATGGAGGTAAAAAAACAATGAACTTGTTAAAATCTCCTGTTCTTTAATTTAAACAATATCTCTACTAGTTCAATTAATTAAAAATAAACTTTGGTTTGTTTTTGTAATAGGCCGATATTCATTTCGAAGTTGTGTAGCTTTTTTTAAATAATGACTATGCGACACCTACCAACAGTATCCGTGGTGACAATTAACAGTCCTTTTGATGTAGTTAAATTACCTCTAAGTGCCTACATAACCATTCAGTTTTAAAACCCTAACCCCTGTATTGCCAAACAGTCCATCAAGGCTTTAGAACCAGGTCACCCATAGCCAACATTTAAAGCCTTCAAACAACTTGGAAACAAAAACTGCTCTAAAATGTATATACTCCCAAAATTTAAACTGTAAACAATCATTGACTTTTATAAAATGTTATGCTATTATATGAATTTTAAAGTTGTCAAAGATGCATTAGGAATGTTACTCAGCAATGATATTCAGTCTAGTAACAATGCTTACCAGAATTTACAAACTGAGCTAGGAAAAAACAGCATTGACAGGCAATAAAGCATTGATGTGTTGCTTAATGGAAATTACAATATTGTGACCAAAGAAAAGAGTAGGTTCTGTTTTTCTGTTACCATTCTGACATTGTCAACAGGTGCAATAATTATTTGATTTCAGTCTAGCAACAATAAATCAATATGTTGCTAAATAGAATTTACAATATTCAGCTAAGAAAACAGAAGAACTTCTGCTGTTTTAGAATTATTTTAACATTGTCAATTGATTCAATATGATTGCAGTTAAGCATCTTTATTCCAGTCTAGCGATGTCACAAATAAATCTGCCGTGACAGAATTTACAATACAGCATGTATTTCTAATTTATAAGACATTATGCTGTTGTGGAATCACGTTATCATTGTCATTTGAAGCAAATTAATTAATTCTATAGTCACACCATCAGCTATGGTCATATGATGACTTTTCTAGCTTCCACTGGGGGAGGAAGAAACAAGGTGCTCCTCCGGGCAGTTTTCATGCACCTGGCTAGAACCACCAATGTTCCGCAAGCCAGCTGGACAGCTTCCTCACATAAAGATTCCTGGTCACATGAGGGCTCGAACCCACAGTGATTAGGGGCAAGTGATTTCAAGTCAGAGACTTTAACCACTCTCCCAAGGATGCCCCAGGTCAACTGAGGCAGTACATTATAAAGGCTAATCCAAATCTTTATGTATAGTTAAACAGAATTTACAATATAATAGTGTGCAAAGAAAACAGCATTTGTTTTGTATTTATAACAAGCTATTCTGTTATTGCATAGATATAAGTAATACTCCTTATATCTCTGGTTAATGTAATCATATTAACATTGTCAACTGATGCATGATATATCTCTTCATATTAACATGGTCAACTGATGCGTGATATATCTCTGGTAATTGTAATCATATTAACATGGTCTACTGATGCATGATATATCTCTGGTAATAGTTATCATATTAACATGGTCAACTGATGCATGATATATCTCTGGTAATTGTAATCACATTAACATGGTCAACTGATGCATGATATATTTCTGGTAATTGACACTGTAATCACATTAACATGGTCAACTCATGCATGATATATCTCTGGTAATTGTAATCACATTAACATGGTCAACAGATGCATGATATATTTCTGGTAATTGTAGTCACATTAACATGGTCAACAGATGCAGGATATATCTCTGGTAATTGTAATCACATTAACATGGTCAACTGATGCATGATATAGCTCTGGTAATTGACATTGTAATCACATTAACATGGTCAACTCATGCATGATATATCTCTGGTAATTGTAATCACATTAACATGGTCAACAGATGCATGATATATCTCTGGTAATTGTAATCACATTAACATGGTCAACAGATTCTGGTAATTGTAATCATATTAACATGGTCAACTGATGCATGATATATCTTTGGTAATTGTAATCATATTAACATGGTTAACTGATGCACAATATATCTCTGGTAATTGTAATCATATTAACATGGTCAACTGATGCATCATGAATATTATTCATTATATTTATTCCAGTCTAGCAACAACAGAACTATGTGTTACTAAATGGAATTTACAATTGTGTCAATATGAATGGAATTTAAAATCTTTATTTTAGTCAAATGACAATGACACAAGAAAGAATTTACAATATGAATGTCAGAAAACAGCTTCCTTTTAAGTTACTGTATTTCCCACTATGCAAAATGCTTCAGATATACCTCTTATAAAGAAAAATAAAAAATAAATTATTAGGATTATACAAAAGATCAAAAATATAACGATGGTTTTAAAGATGGTTGGCCGGTACTATGCTGGGGGCGCTCTAATTAGCGGAAATACACTACGATGTTATGGAATCATTTTAACACGGAATCATTTTAACAATGTCAATAGATGCAATATTATTCAAAATGTTTATTTATGTCTTAACAACAGTAAATTCATGTGTTGCTAAAGGGACTTCACAATATTGAGTTAAGAAAACAGCACTCTTTTGATTTATAACATGTATAAGTTACGCGGTTATTTAAATTATTTTAACATGGCCAATTGATGCAATATCATTCAAAATCTTATTCCAGTCAGGCAACAATAAAACATAATTTCAACTATTGAACTTATAAAACAACAATCTTGTTCAAATCTATTTTTCATTTAAATTGTTTCCACTTGTGAAATCAATTAAATGTAATAATGTTGTAAGACTGATTTGTTCTCATAACTGACTGATTTTCATTTCACAGTTGAATGTATGCATTCATTTAAATAATGACTGTGATACCAGTACCAACAGTATCCATGGTGACGATAAACAGTCATTTTGATGTAGTTTACCTTAGTGCCTACATTACCTTCCAGTTTTAAAACCTTAACCCCTGTATTGCCAAACAGTCCATCAAGGCTTTAGAACGAGGTCACCCATAGCCAACATTTAAAGACATCAAACAATTTGGAAACAAAAACTTCTCATAAATATTTACAACAAAAATTTAAACAGGAAACAACCATTGAGTTGAAAAACTGAAAAATCCAATCCCCGTCACCAAATAAATGCTCCCCCAACCCTGTTTTAAAAAGGTGGCATTTATAGGAGGCCATGAAAAATCATATTACGAGGTCTAGCATTTTAGAGGTATAATATAATATGGGGCTGTTTAAACAGGGGTATACAGTATGAATATTATTCAAAATATTGGTTATTGTCTAGCAACCACAAATGCATTTCTAAATGGAACTGACAACGTTGAGCTAAGAACACAGTATTTTTGTTATTTACCAAAAAAAATTTGCTGTTATGGTATCTCTTAATAATATAGACAAGAAATGGTAAAAATAATTTTTCAGTTATAATCAATGCGATTGAAATAAAAGTACATATCGTTCTTAGTTGATTTAAAAATTGAAAAGATTGTAAAGATAGAAATAACAATAAATACTGAAAGGGTGATCCCTTGGAAGCAACAAACACAAACAAGAGAGAAAAGTAGCAGACTCGGTTTTATTGAGTCTGTTCATGAGAGGTAATATAAGATGCAACACCTCTCACGCTTCCTAGCACCAGCTTAAGCGATATTCTACTTTAAAACAACACAGAATGGGCAAAGGACCAGTAAATAATAGCACTACTGATTTGATACATCAGTTTCGCATCGACCCTTTTAATGTCTAAAGGAACTCATACACAGTAAAATGAATAACTTCATAAAACCTTACATGGTTATCGTTATGAAATTGTTCCTCGAAAACAGGACGTAAGTTTTATATGCCCCTGTCGGAAGCTACATCTATGTTCTTAATATGCAATTGTAGATCAGCTTATTATTGACCCACCAATACGTCTAAAGGAACACATACACAACAAGCTGGAAAAAATGTTGGACAATTCTAAACATAATATTAATATTTCAGGGGTCAAGCTAGGGGAGAAGGAGAGTACAGCGAAGTGGGACATTCACAATTATTTATACTGGTTTAATAAAGCTGGATGAATGATTTATATATGTTGTACATTTTTATTTAAATATATGATATATCTAGGCCTGTTGTTTCATTTCAAATTAAAGTTTTTTTTTAATTTCATGTTTTAATAATATAATTTTGAGTGGTCATATTCAATATGCGTATCATTATCAGAGAATTTAATATGAATGCCATTAACGGCTCATCAAACATTATAGATTATTTAGAGCCGCCCTTGAGAGAGGGGAATGATAAGTGTATGGGCCCAAACCCTTACCGACGTTTTCGTTTTCTACATGACATAATGTGAATTCTAGTGCATTTTGAAAACATTTAATTGCTAAATCCTATGATAAAGACCCCGTGCGAGGCCCTTAAAATCTGACTAGCATAGGCTAACATTTTAGGTGTGTGATAGTTTTGGGTGGGAATGATAGCCTCTGGTTCGTCCTTGTTATTTGGAATATGCCAATTCAATCTGTAAGGTATGAATTGAATGTTGTTTAATGACTCATCAACACATTATTCGTTATTCGAGAGAGGAGATCACACACAGGAATCTGGAACCTGACACACTATAACGAATATGGTCTTATATATAGTTCTTTAAACTAACGTGCTTATAGGATAGAGTCCAATATACAAAACCTCCCAATTTACGTCCGCATCCGACGGACGAGGCTAATGAAAAGCGTCTTGCTGAAGAACACAAAGACGAAACTCAGTGGAATTGGTGAGGCTTTACCCAGTGTTCAGCGGATTTTAAGTTCAACGGTTGTCTATAGGGCCACGCCAGCCCCTTTATAAATTGTGAAGCGGTATTTAAAATATTCCTTTAAACATTTTAATAAATTTGAGACCAGAAGCCCGTTTGCGCTCGCAATCATCTTGTGTGTGTTTGGATGACGGGGACTACAACTGCAAATAATTAAACCTTTTGTGAGATACAATTGTTGTTATACACCTCGCTGCGCTCGGCATTATTTTGGCGTTTACAGCACCATTTCACCATGTTTACCGCATTGTTATAACATATGAATTTGTGAGCGATTTGGGGCTCCGCTTCTGGAAGCTTATGGCAGTATGTGATCTGTATGAACTTTTTTTAATGTTCGAGGTCTCGCTTCGTGCGAATTGAAAATGTCAACTAAGGTCTCAGCTACGAAACTGAAGAACAGGACGAATCATGGCCTGTGGGCTTCGCTTCGTGAAGCTTACCAAAATATTATTGTTTTATTTAATGTTCAGGGCTTCGCTTCGGGCTGAAGCGCAATACTTTGTAATTAATAATTTATCATGAATTACCTAAGTTTACTCCGGACTACATGTACAGTAACATAGCTAGGCCCAAATGACAGCATAGGCCTATGGTTGGGGACGTGGAGGCATGATCCTCCGGACTTTTTATTTAATTTAAGAATACATTAATTAGGTAAGTAAACTGTCACATATGTGTATCTGAATATACCCACATCCCCTTCCCCTTTGCCAGAATGGCAAACATTGTAGACCAAAGAAATTAGCACATGTTCACACACATGATCGTTGACGTCATGTTTACAATATCGCATGACGTCATGTTTAACAAATCGCATGACGTCATGTTTAACGTCAGTCGCTGATGTACCAGTTGCCCCTACTCAAGTCTTGACGTCACATGCTGCTTCTCACAAGAAAAAAGTAAAAAAAATACATTTATACGCTTATTGATGCAAGTCTGAATCCGCATACCATACCATTCTGAAAAATATGAAGCAGGCCGGACGATGATGAAGAACGCGGTCGACATAATGTGGTAAATATGAATAATTTGGGGCTTCGTTGCGCGAAGCTTAGTGATGATCAGTGATAATATAAATGTGTGTTGTTTAATTTCAGGGCTTCGCGCAAAGCGCGAAGCTCTGTGGCTCTTTTGTCGAGCTTTGCTCGTTTGTCGAGCTTTGCTCGTCTGTTTTGTTTTCACGACTTTCGCGAAAGTTTACTTTGTGGATTTTTTTGACTTTTTACGGTAATCGCCGCCATAACCGAAAAAGTGATTACTAGTGGACAACTTCGACGAGAATTGTCCAAATAAAGTCAATGAATTCATAAAATCCTCAATTAAATGGTTATGAAATTTTTCTTCAAAAACAGGACATAATTTTGATATGCCCCCGTCTGAAGCTACATCTATGTTCTCAATATCCCATTATAGACCAAAAGAACATGTTTTTTATTTAGACATGAAGAACGTACAGACATCAACAGTGCTCCTCATAATAAAAGGTACAGACATCAACATCAACAGTACTCCGCATAATAAAAGGTACAGACATCAACAGTACTCCGCATAATAAAAGGTACAGACATCAACAGTACTCCGCATAATAAAAGGTACAGACATCAACAGTACTCCGCATAATAAACGTAACCTTTGAAGTCATTTAGAATTTACATCAACGTTCATAAACCTTTCAACTTTTGAAACCATATTTATACAGTATGCATATCAAAGTTTGCGACTAAGTATGCGACTTTAGAAGAATTTCTCATGTAACATTTGTAACTGCTTATATACAGAGTTGTATTCAATCTAGAAAGTGGGCTTGGAAAATGAATCAATCCACACTCTAGGTAGAAGGACTATAAACCTTATTGCAACACTTAAAGTCTGCAGTAGTCATCTTACTAGATGACTGCGGAATCACCTTACTTGTATAGAAAAATGTTTAATCACTTTATTTGATTAGAGGAATGTAGAATCAATTTACTTGATTAGAGGAATGTAGGATCTCTTTCCTTGAGGAATGTAGAATCAGCTTACTTGATTTGAGGAATGCGGAATTACCTTACACGATTAAGAGGAATATGGTATCACCTTACTTGATTAGAGGAATGTAAAATCACCTTATTTGCTTAGAGGAATATAGAATCAACTTACTCGATTGAAAAAATGTAGAATCACCTTACTTGATTAGAGGAATGTGGAATCACCTTACGTGATTAGAGAATTGTAGAATCACCTTACTTGATTAGAAGAATGTAGAATCACCTGACTTGATTAGAAGAAAGTGGAATCACCTTACTTGATTAGAAGAAAGTGGAATCACCTTACTTGATTAGAGGAATGTAGAATCACCTTACTTGATTATCACCTGAACCAATTTGAGGAATGTAGAATCACCTTACTTGATTAGAAGAAAGTGGAATCACTTTATTTGATTAGAGGAATGTAGAATCACCTTACTTGATTAGAGGAATGTGGAATCACCTTACTTGTTTAGAGGAATGTGGAATCACCTTACTTGATTACAGGAATATGGAATCACTTGATTGGAAAATTATGGAATCACCATACTTGATTACAGGAATGTGGAATCACCATACTTGATTAGAAGAATGTGGAATCTGCTTACTTGATTACAGGAATGTGGAATCAAATTACTTGATTAGAAGAATGTGGAATCATCGTACTTGATTAGAAGAATGTAGAATCACCTTACTTGATTAAAGAAATGTGGAATCACCTTACTTGATTACAGGAATATGGAATCACTTGATTGGAAGAATATGGAATCACCTTACTTGACTAGAGGAATGTGGAATCACCTTACTTGATACGATGAATGTGGAATCTGCTTACTTGATTACAGGAATGTGGAATCACATTGATTAGAAGAATGTGGAATCTGAAAACTTGATTACAGGAATGTGGAATCACCTTACTTGATTACAAGAATGTGGAATCACCATACTTGATTAGAAGAATGTGGAATCTGCTTGAATACAGGAATGTGGAATCAAATTACTCGATTAGAAGAATGTGGAATCACCTTAATAGATTAGAAGAATGTGGAATCTGCTTACTTGATTACAGGAATGTGGAATCAAATTACTCGATTAGAAGAATGTGGAATCACCTTAATAGATTAGAAGAATGTGGAATCACCTTACTAGATGAGAAGAATGTGGAATCTGCAAATTTGATTACAGGAATGTGGAATCACCATATTTGATTAGAAGAAAGTGGAATCTGCTTGAATACAGGAATGTGGAATCAAATTACTCGATTAGAAGAATGAGGAATCACCTTAATAGATTAGAAGAATGTGGAATCTGCTTACTTGATTACAGGAATGTGGAATCACATTGATTAGAAGAATGTGGAATCTGCAAACTTCATTACAAGAATGTGGAATCTGCTTGAATACAGGAATGTGGAATCAAATTACTCGATTAGAAGAATGTGGAATCACCTTACTTGATTAGAGGAATGTAGAATCATCTTACTTGATTACAAGAATGTGGAATCACCTTACTTGATTAGAGGAATGTAGAATCACCTTACTTGATTAGAGGAATGTAGAATCACCTTACTTGATTAGAAGAATGTGGAATCACCTTACTTGATTAGAGGAATGTAGAATCACCTTACTTGATTAGAGGAATGTAGAATCATCTTACTTGATTACAAGAATGTGGAATCTGCTTGAATACAGGAATGTGGAATCAAATTACTCGATTAGAAGAATGTGGAATCACCTTACTTGAATACAGGAATGTGGAATCACCTTACTTGACTAGAAGAATGTGGAATCACATTACTTGATTAGAAGAATGTAGAATTACCTTACTTGATTAGAGGAATGTAGAATCACATTACTTGATTGGAGGAATGTAGAATCACATTACTTGATTGGAGGAATGTAGAATCACATTACTTGATTAGAGGAATGTAGAATCACCTTACTTGATTAGAGGAATGTAGAATCACATTACTTGATTAGAGGAATGTAGAATCACATTACTTGATTAGAGGAATGTAGAATCACATTACTTGATTAGAGGAATGTAGAATCACCTTACTTGATTAGAGGAATGTAGAATCACATTACTTGATTAGAGGAATGTGGAATCACCTTACTTGATTAGAGGAATGTAGAATCATCTTACTTGATTAGAGGAATGTAGAATCACCTTACTTGATTAGAGGAATGTAGAATCACATTACTTGATTAGAGGAATGTAGAATTACATTACTTGATTAGAGGAATGTAGAATCACATTACTTGATTAGAGGAATGTAGAATCCCATTACTTGATTAGAGGAATGTAGAATCACATTACTTGATTAGAGGAATGTAGAATTGCCTTACTTGATTAGAGGAATGTAGAATCACATTACTTGATTAGAGGAATGTAGAATCACATTACTTGATTAGAGGAATGTAGAATCACATTACTTGATTTGAGGAATGTAGCATCACCTTACTTGATTAGAGGAATGTAGAATCACATTACTTGATTAGAGGAATGTGGAATCACCTTACTTGATTAGAGGAATGTAGAATCATCTTACTTGATTACAAGAATGTGGAATCTGCTTGAATACAGGAATGTGGAATCAAATTACTCGATTAGAAGAATGTGGAATCACCTTACTTGATTAGAAGAATGTGGAATCACCTTACTTGATTAGAGGACTGTAGAATCACCTTACTTGATTAGAGGAATGTGGAATCACCTTACTTGACTAGAAGAATGTGGAATCACCTTACTTGATTAGAGGAATGTAGAATCACCTTACTTGATTAGAGGAATGTAGAATCATCTTACTTGATTACAAGAATGTGGAATCTGCTTGAATACAGGAATGTGGAATCAAATTTCTCGATTAGAAGAATGTGGAATCACCTTACTTGATTAGAAGAATGTGGAATCACCTTACTTGATTAGAGGAATGTAGAATCATCTTACTTGATTACAAGAATGTGGAATCTGCTTGAATACAGGAATGTGGAATCAAATTTCTCGATTAGAAGAATGTGGAATCACCTTACTTGATTACAAGAATGTGGAATCTGCTTGAATACAGGAATGTGGAATCAAATTACTCGATTAGAAGAATGAGGAATCACCTTACTTGATTAGAAGAATGTGGAATCACCTTACTTGATTAGAGGAATGTAGAATCATCTTACTTGATTACAAGAATGTGGAATCTGCTTGAATACAGGAATGTGGAATCACCTTACTTGACTAGAAGAATGTGGAATCACCTTACTTGATAAGAAGAATGCGGAATCACCTTACTTGATTAGAGGAATGTAGAATCACATTACTTGATTAGAGGAATGTAGAATCACATTACTTGATTAGAGGAGTGTAGAATCACATTACTTGATTAGAGGAATGTAGAATCACCTTACTTGATTAGAGGAATGTAGAATCACATTACTTGATTAGAGGAATGTAGAATCACATTACTTGATTAGAGGAATGTAGAATCACATTACTT
This sequence comes from Cyrtodaria siliqua, assembly GCA_037043455.1. NCBI lineage: Eukaryota > Metazoa > Mollusca > Bivalvia > Adapedonta > Hiatellidae > Cyrtodaria > Cyrtodaria siliqua. Next base: position 21,313 of record JAWPHD010010943.1, on the reverse strand, counting down.
GATTTGAGGAATGTAGAATCACCTTACTTGATTAGAGGAATGTAGAATCACATTACTTGATTAGAGGAATGTGGAATCACCTTACTTGATTAGAGGAATGTAGAATCATCTTACTTGATTACAAGAATGTGGAATCTGCTTGAATACAGGAATGTGGAATCGAATTACTCGATTAGAAGAATGTGGAATCACCTTACTTGATTAGAAGAATGTGGAATCACCTTACTTAATTAGAGGAATGTAGAATCACATTACTTGATTACAGGAATGTAGAATCACCTTACTTGATTAGAGGAATGTGGAATCACCTTACTTGATTAGAGGAATGTAGAATCACATTACTTGATTAAAGGAATGTAGAATCACCTTACTTGATGACAAGAATGTGGAATCTGCTTGAATACAGGAATGTGGAATCAAATTACTCGATTAGAAGAATGTGGAATCACCTTACTTGATTAGAAGAATGTGGAATCACCTTACTTGATTAGAGGAATGTGGAATCACCTTACTTGATTACAAGAATGTGGAATCTGCTTGAATACAGGAATGTGGAATCAAATTACTCGATTAGAAGAATGTGGAATCACCTTACTTGATTAGAAGAATGTGGAATCACCTTACTTGATTAGAGGAATGTAGAATCACATTACTTGATTAGAGGAATGTAGAATCACATTACTTGATTAGAGGAATGTAGAATCACATTACTTGATTAGAGGAATGTAGAATCACATTACTTGATTAGAGGAATGTAGAATCACCTTACTTGATTAGAGGAATGTGGAATCACATTACTTGATTAGAGGAATGTAGAATCACCTTACTTGATTAGAGGAATGTAGAATCATCTTACTTGATTACAAGAATGTGGAATCTGCTTGAATACAGGAATGTGGAATCAAATTACTTGATTAGAGGAATGTAGAATCACATTACTTGATTAGAGGAATGTAGAATCACATTACTTGATTAGAGGAATGTAGAATCACATTACTTGATTAGAGGAATGTAGAATCACATTACTTGATTAGAGGAATGTAGAATCACCTTACTTGATTAGAGGAATGTGGAATCACATTACTTGATTAGAGGAATGTAGAATCACCTTACTTGATTAGAGGAATGTAGAATCATCTTACTTGATTACAAGAATGTGGAATCTGCTTGAATACAGGAATGTGGAATCAAATTACTCGATTAGAAGAATGTGGAATCACCTTACTTGATTAGAAGAATGTGGAATCACCTTACTTGATTAGAGGAATGTAGAATCATCTTACTTGATTACAAGAATGTGGAATCTGCTTGAATACAGGAATGTGGAATCACCTTACTTGACTAGAAGAATGTGGAATCACCTTACTTGATTAGAAGAATGCAGAATCACCTTACTTGATTAGATGAATGTAGAATCACATTACTTGATTAGAGGAATGTAGAATCACATTACTTGATTAGAGGAATGTAGAATCACCTTACTTGATTAGAGGAATGTAGAATCACATTACGTGATTAGAGGAATGTAGAATCACATTACTTGATTAGAGGAATGTAGAATCACATTACGTGATTAGAGGAATGTAGAATCACATTACTTGATTAGAGGAATGTAGAATCACATTACTTGATCAGAGGAATGTGGAATCACCTTACTTGATTAGAGGAATGTAGAATCACATTACGTGATTAGAGGAATGTAGAATCACATTACTTGATTAGAGGAATGTAGAATCACATTACTTGATCAGAGGAATGTAGAATCACCTTACTTGATTAGAGGAATGTAGAATCACATTACTTGATTAGAGGAATGTGGAATCACCTTACTTGATTAGAGGAATGTAGAATCATCTTACTTGATTACAAGAATGTGGAATCTACTTGAATACAGGAATGTGGAATCAAATTACTCGATTAGAAGAATGTGGAATCACCTTACTTGATTAGAAGAATGTGGAATCACCTTACTTGATTAGAGGAATGTAGAATCACATTACTTGATTAGAGGAATGTAGAATAACCTTACTTGATTACAAGAATGTGGAATCTGCTTGAATACAGGAATGTGGAATCAAATTACTCGATTAGAAGAATGTGGAATCACCTTACTTGATTAGAAGAATGTGGAATCACCTTACTTGATTAGAGGAATGTAGAATCACCTTACTTGATTAGAGGAATGTGGAATCACCTTACTTGACTAGAAGAATGTGGAATCACCTTACTTGATTAGAGGAATGTAGAATCACCTTACTTGATTAGAGGAATGTAGAATCATCTGACTTGATTACAAGAATGTGGAATCTGCTTGAATACAGGAATGTGGAATCAAATTACTCGATTAGAAGAATGTGGAATCACCTTACTTGATTAGAAGAATGTGGAATCACCTTACTTGATTAGAGGAATGTAGAATCACCTTACTTGATTAGAGGAATGTAGAATCATCTTACTTGATTAGAGGAATGTAGAATCACATTACTTGATTATAGGAATGTAGAATCACCTTACTTGATTAGAGGACTGTGGAATCACCTTACTTGACTAGAAGAATGTGGAATCACCTTACTTGATTAAAGGAATGTAGAATCACCTTACTTGATTAGAGGAATGTAGAATCATCTTACTTGATTACAAGAATGTGGAATCAAATTACTCGATTAGAAGAATGTGGAATCACCTTAATAGATTAGAAGAAAGTGGAATCTGCTTGAATACAGGAATGTGGAATCAAATTACTCGATTAGAAGAATGAGGAATCACCTTAATAGATTAGAAGAATGTGGAATCTGCTTACTTGATTACAGGAATGCGGAATCACATCGATTAGAAGAATGTGGAATCTGCAAATTTCATTATAAGAATGTGGTATCTGCTTGAATACAGGAATGTGGAATTAAATTACTCGATTAGAAGAATGTGGAATCACCTTACTTGATTAGAAGAATGTGGAATCACCTTACTTGATTAGAGGAATGTAGAATCATCTTACTTGATTACAAGAATGTGGAATCTGCTTGAATACAGGAATGTGGAATCACCTTACTTGACTAGAAGAATGTGGAATCACCTTACTTTATTAGAAGAATGCCGAATCACCTTACTTGATTAGAGGAATGTAGAATCACATTACTTGATTAGAGGAATGTAGAATCACATTACTTGATTAGAGGAATGTAGAATCACATTACTTGATTAGAGGAATGTAGAATCACCTTACTTGATTAGAGGAATGTAGAATCACCTTACTTGATTAGAGGAATGTAGAATCACATTACTTGATTAGAGGAATGTAGAATCACCTTACTTGATTAGAGGAATGTAGAATCACCTTACTTGATTACAAGAATGTGGAATCTGCTTGAATACAGGAATGTGGAATCGAATTACTCGATTAGAAGAATGTGGAATCACCTTACTTGATTAGAAGAATGTGGAATCACCTTACTTGATTAGAGGAATGTAGAATCACATTACTTGATTAGAGGAATGTAGAATCACCTTACTTGATTAGAGGATGGTAGAATCACCTTACTTGATTAGAGGAATGTAGAATCACATTACTTGATTAGAGGAATGTAGTATCACATTACTTGATTAGAGGAATGTAGAATCACATTACTTGATTAGAGGAATGTATAATCACCTTACTTGATTAGAGGAATGTAGAATCACCTTACTTGATTACAAGAATGTGGAATCTGCTTGAATACAGGAATGTGGAATAGAATTACTCGATTAGAAGAATGTGGAATCACCTTACTTGATTAGAAGAATGTGGAATCACCTTACTTGATTAGAGGAATGTAGAATCACATTACTTGATTAGAGGAATGTAGAATCGCCTTACTTGATTAGAGGAATGTAGAATCACCTTACTTGATTAGAGGAATGTGGAATCACCTTACTTGATTAGAGGAATGTAGAATCACATTACTTGATTAGAGGAATGTAGAATCACCTTACTTGATTACAAGAATGTGGAATCTGCTTGAATACAGGAATGTGGAATCAAATTACTCGATTAGAAGAATGTGGAATCACCTTACTTGATTACAAGAATGTGGAATCTGCTTGAATACAGGAATGTGGAATCAAATTACTCGATTAGAAGAATGTGGAATCACCTTACTTGATTAGAGGAATGTAGAATCACCTTACATGATTAGAGGAATGTGGAATCACCTTACTTGATTAGAGGAATGTAGAATCACATTACTTGATTAGAGGAATGTAGAATCACCTTACTTGATTAGAGGAGTGTAGAATCACATTACTTGATTAGAGGAATGTAGAATCACATTACTTGATTAGAGGAATGTAGAATCACATTACTTGATTAGAGGAATGTAGAATCACCTTACTTGATTAGAGGACTGTGGAATCACCTTATTTGACTAGAAGAATGTGGAATCACCTTACTTGATTAGAAGAATGTGGAGTCTGCTTGAATACAGGAATGTGGAATCACCTTACTTGATTAGAAGAATGTGGAATCTGCTTACTTGATTACAGGAATGTGGAATCACCATACTTGATTAGAAGAATATGGAATCACCTTACTTGATTACAGGAATGTGGAATCACCATACTTGATTACAGGAATGTGGAATCACCATACTTGATTAGAAGAATATGGAATCACCTTACTTGATTAGAAGAATGTGGAATCTGCTTACTTGATTAGAAGAATGTGGAATCACCTTACTTGATTAGAGAAATGTGGAATCACCGTACTTGATTACAGGAATATGGAATCACTTGATTGGAAGAATATGGAATCACCCTACTTGATTAGAGGAATGTGGAATCACCTTACTTGATAAGAAGAATGAGGAATCTGCTTACTTAATTACAGGAATGTGGAATCACCCTACTTGATTAGAAGAACGTGGAATCTGCTTACTTGATTACAGGAATGTGGAATCACCTTACTTGATTAGAAGAATGTGGAGTCTGCTTGAATACAGGAATGTGGAATCACCTTACTTGATTAGAAGAATGTGGAATCACCTTACTTTATTAGAGGAATGTGGAATCATCTTAACTGATTAGATGAATGTGGAATCTTCTTACTTGATCAGATGAATTTGGAATCTCTTTACTTGATCAGAGGAATGTAAAATCTGCTTTCTTGATTAGAGGGAATGTGGAATATGCTTACTTGATTAGAGGAATATGGAATCTGCTTACTTGTTCAAAGAAATGTTGACACCTTACTTGATAAGAGGGATGTGGTATCAACTACCTTGATCAGAAGAATTTGCAATCCTATAGACAGGGTTATCAATTTCTATCTGGGTGTATCTTAGGGCCTGCAGAATGACACATCTTAAGAAGATGTAGCTAAGAACATGTAGAATGGTGTGGCAGAGTTGTCACAATGTAAATATTTATCTATACGCATGTATATTGGCTGCCACAATGTTAAGATCTTTCTAAAAACACTTAGAATGGTTGGGCAGGGTCGTTACACTGTTAAGATATATCTAAGAACACGTAAAATGGTGAGACTGGGCCGTCACACTGTTAAGATGTATTTAAAAACATGCAGACTGGTTTGGGTGGCGCTGTCATATTGTTAAGATGTATTTAAAAACATGTAGACTGGTTGGAACACTGCTGTCACGTTGTTAAATGTATTTAGAAACATGCAGACTCTTTGGGACAGTGCTATCACATTTTATATATTATCTAAAACATGCAGACTGGTGGAGGCAGTGCTGCCAAACTGTTAAGATGTAACTAAAAACATGTAGATTGGTTGGGGCAGTGCCGTCACATTGTTGAAATGTATTTAAAAACATGTAGACTGGTCGGGGCAGTGCTGTCACACTGTTAAGATGTATCTAAGCATGTGTAGAATGGTGAGGCAGAGCTGTCACACTGTTATGATGCATCTAAGAATGTGTAGAATAGTGGGGCAAAGCTGTCACACTGTTAAGATGTATCTAAGAACATGTAGAATGTTGAGGCAGAGCTGTCACACTGTTAAGATGTAGCTAAGAATGTGTATAATAGTGGGGCAGAGCTGTCACACTGCTGAGATGTATTTAAGAATGTGTAGAATGGTGGGGCAGATCTGTCACACTGTTAAGATGTATCTAAGAACATGTAGACTGGTTGGGGCAGTGCTGTCACATTGTTAAGATGTATCTAAGAATGTGTAGAATAGTGGGGCAGAGCTGTCACACTGTTAAGATGTATCTAAGAACATGTAGAATAGTGGGGCAGAGCTGTCACACTGCTAAGATGTATCTAAGAACATGTAGAATGGTGGGTCAAATCTGTCACAATGCTAAGATGTATCTAAGAACATGTAGAATGGTGGGTCAAGGCCATCACACTGCTAAGATGTAACTAAGAACATGTAGACTGGTTGGGGCAGTGCTGTCACATTGTTAAGATGTAGTTAAAACATGTAGACTGGTTGGGGCAGTGCTGTTACACTGTAAATAGGTATATAAAAGCATGTAGACTGGTTGAGGCAGTGCTGTCACATTGTTAAGATGTATCTAAGAATGTGTAGAATGGTGAGGCAGAGCTGTCACACTGTTAAGATGTATCTAAGAATGTATAGAATAGTGGGGCAGAGCTGTCACATTGCTAAGATGTATCTAAGAATTTGTAGAATGGTGGGGCAGAGCTGTCACACTGTTAAGATGTATCTAAGAATGTGTAGAATAGTGGGGCAGAGCTGCCACACTGCTAAGATGTATCTAAGAATGTGTAGAATGGTAGGGCAGAGCTGTCATACTGTTAAGATGTATCTAAGAATATGTAGAATGGTGGTCAAGGCCATCACACTGCTAAGATGTATCTAAGATTATGTAGAATGGTAGGTCAACGCCGTCACACTGCTAAAATGTAACTAAGAACAGGTGAAATGGTGGGGCAGGCTGTCACTGTTATGATGAATCTAAGAAAATGTAGACTGGTTGGGGGAGTGGTGTCACACTGTTAAGATGTATCTAAAAACATGTAGACTGGTTGGGGCAGTGCTGTCACACTGTAAATATGTATATAAAATCATATAGACTGGTGGAGGCAGTGCTGTCACATTGTTAAGATGAGAATGTGTAGAATGGTGGGGCAGAGCTGTAACACTTTTAAGATGTATCTAAGAACTTGTAAAATGGTGGGGCAGAGCTGTCACACTGTTAATATGTCTCTAAGAACATGTAGAATGGTGGGTGAAGGCCGTCACACTGCCTAAATGCATCTAAGAACATGCAGAATGGTGGGTCAAGGCTGTCCCACTGCTAAGATGTATTTAAGAACATGTAGAATGGTTACGCAGGACTGTCACAATGTTAAGATGTATCTAAGAATGTGTAGAATGGTGGGTCAAGGCCGTCACATTGCTAAGATGTAAATAAGAACATGTAGAATAGAGGCCAGGGCTGTCACACTGTTATGATAAATCTAAGAACATATATAATGGTGGGGCAAGGCTGTCACACTGCTAAGATGTATCTAAAAACATGCAGAATGGTGGGGCAGGGCAGTCACACTGTTGAGATGTATCTAAGAACATGTAGAAAGGTGGGTCAAGGCCGTCACACTGCTAAGATGTAACTAAGAACATTTAGACTGGTTGGGGCAGTGCTGTCACACTGTAAATATGTATATAAAAGCATGTAGACTGGTGGAGGCAGTGCTGTCACATTGTTAAAATGTATCTAAGAATGTGTAGAATGGTGAGGCAGAGCTGTCACACTGTTAAGATGTATCAAGAATGTATAGAATAGTGGGGCAGAGCTGTCACAAGTACTGCTTAGATGTATCTAAGAATTTGTAGAATGGTGGGGCAGAGCTGTCACACTGTTAAGATGTATCTAAGAATGTGCGGAATAGTGGGGCTGAGCTGCCACACTGCCAAGATGTATCTAAGAATGTGTAGAATGGTGGGCCAGAGCTGTCACACTGTTAAGGTGTATCTAAGAACATGTAGAATGGTGGGTCAAGGCCGTCACACTGCTAAGATGTATTTAAGATTATGTAGAATGATAGCTCAATGCCGTCACACTCCTAAGATGTAACTAAGAACAGGTGAAATGGTGGGGCAGGCTGTCACAGTTATGATGAATCTAAGAACATGTAGCCTGGTTGAGGGAGTGGTGTCACATCATTAAGATGTATCTAAAAACATGTAGACTGGTTGGGGCAGTGCTGTCACACTGCAAATATATGTATACAAGAAATCCGTGGATTCACATGTCTCGCCTAACTGGGGCTTGACTTAAAAATAAAAAGGTCAATGATGCTTAAACGAAAGTTGTAAACCTTTTAATAACTAAATACAATCAAGTTTGCCGTTTGCTGAGATGACATTTAAGTGCATTTGTTTAAAAACAAAATGCCATTCTATTAAAAACAAGAGGCCCAAGAGGGCCTGTGGATGCTCTACTGGCTAAAACGGCTCTTATATCAAGGGTTGTCAACATATAATTCCAATCAGTAGTTTTTTTAAAACATTGCAAAAACAACAGGGATAGGATGGCCTTAGATCGCTCACCTGGTAATCATGGGCAATAAGTCTGCTGCGTCTAGTCTGGCATGGGCATTTTTTAATTTGTCCCACTTCTTCTAAGAATGAAATTTCATAAAAATGGGTGGGGGGTTGGGTTGGGTTATATTGACATTCTAAACAAATATGTTAAAGATCAGATAAAAAATGAAGTAACTACAGATTTAACACAGGAAAATACAATATAGCATTTTTCAACAAATCAAGGGCCATAACCCGTCGTTACTAACTAGGTCTAACTAGGTCTAGCTGGTTTTCGAACTTGTCCAAATTTCATTGATATACCATGCTTTGCATAACTAGACATAATACTGAGGCTTCCTGCCAAATTTTGTAGAAATCCAACAAGCCGTTTAGGAGGAGTAGCGCCGACAAGAAATTTAAAGTAAAAATGTCAAAGTGCCATAACTCAGTCATAAATTAGCAAACTGGAATAAAAGCGCGATATGCACAACTAGACATCTTACCGATGCTTCCTGCCAAGTTTCGTCGAATTCCAACAAGGCGTTTAGGAGTAGCGCCGACAAGAAATTAAAAAAAAAATGTCAAGGAGCCGTTACTCCATCAAAAATCAACGAACCGGAAAAAAATGCAATGGGCACAGCAATGCTTCCTGCTAAAACACGGCGTTAACAACAAAAATAAATAAAACATAAAAAATAATGAAATCAGAAAATTAAAAAAATTAATAAAACAAATTAAAACAAAGAAAATAAAAAATTAAAAAAAATATATCTATGAAAAAAATATCAATCTGTTAAAAAATATAAATATACTAATAAAAAAACAAGAGGTCAATGACCTTGAAGCTCTACTGATTGATTTTGATTTCAGGAAGTAGTCGCTACAAACTTGTTTTTTGAAAAATTATTTTTAGCCGTGGCGGCCATCTTGAATTTCCGACCGACCTGAAATTTTGCTAGGATCAATTAGACATCAAGAGCAACATTCCTGTGAAGTTTCATGAAAATCAGTCAAGTAGTTTCAGAGGAATAGTCGCTACAAGTTTTCATTATATAACTCTATGTAAACAAAGATGGCCGCTGACAGCCACGTTCAACGTCGAATCAAAACGATTTTTGACAAGGACCAACATCATGTCATGCTGATCATTTTAGAAAAAGTCCCATATCAATATCACTTATAGTTTTCAAGCAGTAATCGCTACAAACTTGTATTTTGAAATTCTATTTTTAGCCATGGCGGCCATCTTGAATTTCCGGCCGACCTGAAATTTTGCTAAGATGAATTAGGCATCAAGAGCAACATTCCTGTGTAGTTTCATGAAAATCCGTCAAGTAGTTTCAGAGGAGTAGTCGCTACAAGTTTTCATTATATAACTCTATGTAAACAAAGATGGCCACTGGCAGCCATGTTTAACGTCGAATCAAAATAATGTTTGACTGGATAAACATCATGTCATGCTGATCATTTTAGAAAAAGTCCCATATTAAAATCACTTATAGTTTTAAAGAAGTAGTCGCTACAAACTTATTTTTTAAAAATCTATTTTTAGCTGTGGCGGCCATCTTGAATTTCTGGCCGATCTGAAATTTTGCTAGGATCAATTAGACATTAAGAGCAACAATCCTGTAAAGTTTCATGAAAATCCGCCAAGTAGTTTCAAAGGAGTAGTCGCTACGAGTTTTTATTATATAACTCTATGTAAACAAAGATGGCCACTGGCAGCCATGTTTAACGTTGAATCAAAACGATTTTTGACAAGGACCAACATCATGTCATGCTGATCATTTTAGAAAAAGTCCCATATCAATATCACTTATAGTTTTCAAGCAGTAATCGCTACAAACTTGTATTTTGAAATTCTATTTTTAGCCATGGCGGCCATCTTGAATTTCCGGCCGACCTGAAATTTTGCTAAGATGAATTAGGCATCAAGAGCAACATTCCTGTGTAGTTTCATGAAAATCCGTCAAGTAGTTTCAGAGGAGTAGTCGCTACAAGTTTTCATTATATAACTCTATATTAACAAAGATGGCCACTGGCAGCCATGTTTAACGTCGAATCAAAATAATGTTTGATTGGATAAACATCATGTCATGCTGATCATTTTAGAAAAAGTCCCATATTAAAATTACTTATAGTTTTAAAGAAGTAGTCGCTACAAACTTATTTTTTAACAAGAGGTCAATGACCTTGAAGCTCTACTGATTGAACTTGAGGCCATCATCAAGGCATCATCAAGGCCATCTTGAATTTCCGGCCGACCTGAAATTTTGCTAGGATCAATCATCAAGAGCAACATTCCTGTGAAGTTTCATGAAAATCCATCAAGTAGTTTCACAGAAATAGTCGCTACAAGTTTTCATTATATAACTCTATGTAAACAAAGATGGCCGCTGACAGCCATGTTTAACGTCGAATCAAAATAATGTTTGACTCTGATAACCATCATGTCATGCTGATCATTTTACAAAAAGTCCCATATCAATATCACTTATAGTTTTCAAGACGTAGTCGCTACAAACTTCTTTTTTAAAAATCTAATTTTAGCTGTGGCGGCCATCTTGAATTTCTGGCCGATCTGAAATTTTGCTAGGATCAATTAAACATTAAGAGCAACATTCCTGTAAAGTTTCATGAAAATCTGCCAAGTAGTTTCAAAGGATTAGTCGCTACAAGTTTTTACTATATAACTCTATGTAAACAAAGATGGCCGCTGGCAGCCATGTTTAACGTTGAATCAAAACAATTTTTGACAAGAACCAACATCATGTCATGCTGATCATTTTACAAAAAGTCCAATATCAATATCACTTATAGTTTTCAAGTAGTACTGACGCTACAAACTTGTATTTTGAAAATCTATTTTTAGCCATGGCAGCCATCTTGAATTTCTGGGCGACCTGAAATTTTGCTAGGATCAATTAGACATCAAGAGCAACATTCCTGTGAAGTTTCATGAAAATCTGTCAAGTAGTTTCAAAGGAGTAGTCGCTACAAGTTTTTACTATATAACTGTATGTAAACAAAGATGGCCGCTGGCAGCCATGTTTAACGTTGAATCAAAACGATTTTTGACAAGGACCAACATCATGTCATGCTAATCATTTTAGAAAAAGTCCCATATCAATATCACTTAAGAGTTTTCAAGAAATAGTTGCTACAAACTTGTATTTTGAAAATTTATTTTTAGCCATGGTGGCCATCTCGAATTTCCGGCCGACCGGAAATTTTGCTTGGATCAGTTAGACATCAAGAGCAACATACCTGTGTAGTTTCACGAAAATACGTCAAGTAGTTTCAGAGGAGTAGTCGCTACAAGTTTTCATTATATAACTCTATGTAAACAAAGATGGCCGCTGGCAGCCATGTTTAACGTCGAATCAAAACAATTTTCGACAAGGACCAACATCATGTCATGCTGATCATTTTAGAAAAAGTCCCATATCAATATCACTTATAGTTTTCATGAAGAAGTCGCTACAAACTTGTTTTTTAAAAACCAATTTTTAGATCTGGCGGCCATCTTGGATTTCACATCAACATGAATTTTTGCTAGGATCAACTAGACTTCATTGGCAACATTTCTGTAAAGTTTCATGAAAATCCATTCAGTAGTTTCAGAGGAGTAGTCGCTACAAAAAAAAGTTTACGGACAGACAGACGGACGGACGGACAGACGGACGGACGACGGACGCCGCACCACGGCATAAGCTCTGCTGATCTCTGATCAGTAGAGCTAAAAATCTATTTTTAGCTGTGGCGGCCATCTTGAATTTCTGGCCGATCTGAAATTTTGCTAGGATCAATTAGACATTAAGAGCAACAATCCTGTAAAGTTTCATGAAAATCCGCCAAGTAGTTTCAAAGGAGTAGTCGCTACAAAATTTTATTATATAACTCTATGTAAACAAAGATGGCCACTGGCAGCCATGTTTAACGTTGAATCAAAACGATTTTTGACAAGGACCAACATCATGTCATGATGATCATTTTAGAAAAAGTCCCATATCAATATCACTTAAGTTTTCAAGAAGTAGTCGCTACAAACTTGGTATTTTGAGAATATATTTTTAGCCATGGCGGCCATCTTGAATTTCCGGCCGACCTGAAATTTTGCTAGGATCAATAAGACATCAAGAGCAACATTCCTGTGAAGTTTCATGAAAATCCGTCAAGTAGTTTCAGAGGAGTAGTCGCTACAAGTTTTCATTATATAACTCTATGTAAACAAAGATGGCCTCTGGCAGCCATGTTTAACGTCAAATCAGAACGATTTTCGACAAGGACCAACATCATGTCATGCTGATCATTTTAGAAAAAGTCCCATATCAATATCACTTAGAGTTTTCAAGAAGTAGTCGCTACAAACTTGTTTTTTAAAAACCTATTTTTAGATTTGGCGGCCATCTTGGATTTCACATCAACATGAATTTTTGCTAGGATCAACTAGACTTCATGGGCAACATTTCTGTAAAGTTTCATGAAAATCCATTCAGTAGTTTCAGAGAAGTAGTCGCTACAAAAAAAGTTTACGGACAGCGGACAAATAATCAGAAACAAGAGGTCAATGACCTTGAAGCTCTACTGATTGATTTTGATTTCAGGAAGTAGTCGCTACAGACTTGTTTTTTCTGAAAATCTATTTTTAACCGTGGCGGCCATCTTGAATTTCCGGCCGACCTGAAATTTTGCTAGGATCAATTAGACATTAAGAGCAACATTCCTGAGAAGTTTCATGAAAATCCGTCAAAGTAGTTTCAGAGGAGTAGTCGCTACAAGTTTTCATTATATAACTCTATGTAAACAAAGATGGCCGCTGGTAGCCATGTTTAACGTCAAATCAAAACAATTTTCGACAAGGACCAACATCATGTCATACTGATCATTTTAGAAAAAGTCCCATATCAATATCTCTTCTAGTTTTGAAGAAGTAGTCGCTACAAACTTATTTATTTTAAATCTATTTTTAGCTGTGGTGGCCATCTTGAATTTCTGGCAGATCTGAAATTTTGCTAGGATCAATTAGACATCAGGAGCAACATTCCTGTAAAGTTTCATGACAATCCGTCAAGTAGTTTCAGAGGAGTAGTCGCTACAAGTTTTTACTATTATATAACTCTATGTAAACAAAGATGGCCGCTGGCAGCCATGTTTAACGTTGAATCAAAACAATTTTTGACAAGGATCAACATCATGTCATGCTGATCATTTTAGAAAAAGTCCCATATCAATATCACTTATAGTTTTCAAGAAGTAGTCGCTACAAACTTGTATTTTACAACTCTATTTTTAGCTTTGGCGGCCATCTTGGATTTCACATCAACATGAATTTTTGGTATAGGGACAACCCGGACCATGGGACGACCCGGACCAGACAACCCGGACCACATTTAGGACGACCCGGACCACGTTTTAGGACGACCCGGACCACATTTTAAAACAACTTTTATAACATAATAGTTGTCTAATAAATATTTTTTTTTTGGTTTGTGATACTAATAGTCATACATTTATACTCATAAACTACGTTCATTTGGAATGAGTTGTCAGATCGATCTGTGTTTGTGTCTCAATTTTAACAAGAAATCTGCTGTATTCGCATGTTAATATCAATAGTATTAAACTCATCATGGAATAATTATCTAGGCATGCTAGTCATGTTTACTTAAATATCTAATATTAAGAGGCATTTGAAACAGCCATGTGAGTTATGTCTTAAAAAACATCTTAAACTGCCATTAACTTACAAGACCCTTTCAAGAAGAAAAGTGTAAATCCTTTATTTTTAATAACTTCTCTATAATATACTGTACATAATACATGTATTTAACTTTATATTCCGTTTGGTGTTGCACTGAATACTGGTTTCTGTATATTTACTCATGAAATTCTGTCTAAATTCCATAGAAATTCCTGTGAAAATAACTGTGAAATTCCTTAAATATTACTCATTCTAATTGCTAATTGCTAATTGCATTCACACAATTTATTAAATTTATTAAAGATATAAGAATAACAAAAACACCGCATATATTCAACATAATTTAATAACATAATAACACAAATTATACATAATGTACACATCCAAAATATCAATATATTTATAAATATTTACAAGAAATTTAAAGGTCCGATAAAGTTTTATTTTAATATAATTATATAATTTTATTTTTAAAACATTTATTCATATTAATTAAATTTCTGTTTAATTAGTAAAATCACACTACACATGTCAGTCACATACTATTGTTTTTAAAGCATTTATTTTTACAAAATTGATATATAGTAGTATGATTGAAACCATATGATGTTTATGAAACTTGAAATAAAGCAAAATAAAACCATGTATGCACTCTTGTCAAAACCGAAGTACAAGAGTACAAATGGTTTTCACTAAATTAATTAAATCTAAACAGAAACACATTTAATTTTGCACCCTTGTCGAAACGAAATTACAAGAGTGCGAACTGAATGGAATTTTTAGACAGTTCTGTCTTAACAGTACATTTTAGACTGGACCATAAAGTTTGGCACACGCGTCTAGGAGGCTGCTTGTCGATCTCTGGTTGGCCGCATACTCCCCCCAGAGCTTCATGAGTCGCCCCTGGGTCTGCCGAGTCTGTCTGGATTGGTGCCTCTTCAGCTTCTTCTCCCTGACCAATTTACATTGGACTGGTATGTCCTTGGCCTCCTTGTACAGTAGGTCCAGGAGAAGGTAGAAAGCCAGGTTGCCTTTCCTAGCACGGCGGTTGAGACAGGAATGCCAGCCCTCGACATCATTGTTAGTTCTGATGGATCGTCCGAAAACCGACCAGGACTCTACAGGCCAGATGGCACCCTCTATCCAGGTGGTCCGGACATACCCGAAGAGTGTATCTTATCGATCGTCGTGCGTGTGATTATTCGCCACTAACTTCCTAAATGCCGGTCGGATGTCATCTGCTGGAAGAAGCGGCAGTGCAAACACCTTCCGCAGCAGACGGTAAACCTCATCCTTGTCGGTGTAGGCAGTCTGAAATGGACAAATAAATAATATATAACAATGAAAAATATAATATAATTAAATTTAAATTTAAATAAACGTTATAATATTTGTAGTGGTACATCCATCTCATTCTTATATTATGTAAGATAAAGATCAATGTTAAAATGCAGAATCGATAGAATTGATAGTAAAATTTAAAGGAAACAGCTGATATATTTTCACATTTATATTTACCTGCAGACCACATTCTTGCGCTTTCCTCCACAATGCCTGGCCGAAGTGGAAGGCACACCCCTTGATTTCGGGCTCATCGAAGACGTCCCTCAGTCCCTGCCAGATCCCGGCCTCGAAATCTGTGACGAATGTCTTCACTTCAGTTGATGGGAGTAGCCGGAGAACAGCCTCGAACACCTGGAAAAATATTAAATATAAAACATGTATTTCACTATTTACAACTGCATGATTTACAACTGCATTTGTGTATTTTTATACTTGTTCATTTTATTTTTCGTATTGTTATTTATATATATATTTAATAAAATATGTACAAAATGTCTTTGTTTTTCCGTCACACTTGGAAGAAAATTTATTTCATATTTTAGAAATGTATAAATACCTGTGTTGCCACATAAAAGATGTTGCCAGCGTCCACAAATGTCGCAGTCTACGGCGCGGTGGTTTTTAAACACACCCTTGTGACAATGTATACACGGAATACCAATAGAAGGCATGGTAGCAGTGGATAACTTCCCAGTGTTTAGGATGAGAAGGTTGTGAGGTTTTCAAAAAAATACTATCAATTTTATAGAAATGTTAGGCTTGGGTTAAACCAAATTGATATAAATAAAATAATAAAAATACTAATAATAAATTATTAAAGGTCATCAATTATTCAATTTAATCAGTGTTAAAGCAATTGCGATTGCATTCTGATTGCCAATTATTCTTGAGTGAACCCTTTTCAGTGGCATACTTTAATTTGTGTAGGGTAATTATCTGTGTATCTGTGTGCAAACTGATACTACTAATAAATTAGTAAAGGTCATCAATTATTCAATCAGTGTTAAAGCAATTGCGATTGCATTCTGATTGCCAATTATTCTTGAGTGAACCCTTTTCAGTGGCATACTTTAATTTGTGTGGGTAATTATCTGTGTACCTGAGTGCAAACTGATACCTTTTATATCATAACACTATCTACTTTTAAGGGAGCTGGACTAAGATTATGTTTTATTATTATTTTCAAATCGGGAAAATGGATATTATTTATAAACTTGAGGTAATGCAAAACATACATTAATTATTGTCTTATAGCTATTGTTGACTCAATTTACGTTTATTTTCTCAAAATATCATTTAATATTCATTCTAAATAACTCACATACATGTTTATACTCACTTATATTCATTAAATATTTGTTTTAAAATGTGGTCCGGGTCGTCCTAAAACGTGGTCCGGGTCGTCCTAAATGTGGTCCGGGTTGTCTGGTCCGGGTCGTCCCATGGTCCGGGTTGTCCCTAATTCGAATTTTTGCTAGGATCAACTAGACTTTATGGGCAACATTTCTGTAAAGTTTCATGAATATCTATCCAGTAGTTTCAGAGGAGTTGTCGCTACAAATACAAGTTTACGGACAGACAGACGGACAGAGACAGACAGACGGACAGACGGACGACGGACGCCGCACCACGGCATAAGCTCTGCTGATCTCTGATCAGAGAGATCAGTCGAGCTAAAAATGGTAAAGAATTCCGGGTCATAAACCCATTATTAGTGCCGCCTTGTTAAAAGATATATACATGGCTAAGGATTAAGGGTATTTAGTATTTATATTATGCCGTCGATGTGGGCCGTGTGACGAGTCGTTGTTGTGTTGGAGAATTGAAGCTCAGTGAAACATATGCTTGGCGTTGTAGAGGAATTGTACATTTGTTCACACAGAAGTCTCGTAGAATGTTGATGTATATATTTATTAATGTTAAAAATAGCACACAGATAATACTTAAAACACAAGTTTTTATTGAAAGCCTATGTTATGGTAGTTAAACCACATTACGGGAAACCAGTTCGAATGTACACCAAAGGTGACACACATATCAATATGTAAATATATATTGATAACCAATGTAAAAGTAGTGATGTCACAATAACACTATTCAAAATAATCTGCCGATATTAACAGAAAGATGTTAATGCATTGAATTACAAGACTACCTTACTGGGAACACAGTTCGAACAAGAACACACAAGCTGAACCAATCCTATCAATAGTCACTATGAACAGCGGTAATGTCCACTTAATTAAGAAGTCTTAAAATGTATACACTGTTGCACAAGTTGATGGTAAAGTTGTCCCAAACATATATTTAAAATATTTAAACGAGTTACAATAATCTTGACGGATAATTCCAATCTGTTTGGTAGATCCAAACATTGACTATGCACTCCTTATTCCTTATTTTTTTTATAATCTATTTTCTTATTTTTTTGCACATTAAATTTTACATCTTATATACTAACGTTAAAAGCCTGACACCATTGGCTTGGTGTTTAAGTTATTATTATAACAACAGACTGATAATTATGAATGTACAAACAATAAACAATGTGATTACATGTTACAATTGAGAGTAGTTAGGTGATAAACATAGCACATGTTATAGAAAGTAACTTTCACACATACAGGAACAAACAATTAAGTTGGCTTGGCATTTCCTACTTGAAAGTGAATTCCCAATATGTTTGTATTAAGATTACAAACTAACTTGATTGATATTCAAAAGGTTAATTTTACATGGGGTTTTAACAATGGTGTTTTTACAATTTGAGAAACAGTTGACATTTATGACAGCATATGTTACCAAAAACATATTGCACTTAAAAATTGTTAGATTATTTACCAAGTTTGAAAATAAAAATAAAATGAAAGTAACAAAGATATTATACTACAAATTGTTATAAATATTTGCAGCATAAAATTTATGTCGGTAGGAAAACCGTTGACTTTCGGACAACAAAAATGAACAAAACATGCATTAAAAGTTTGAAATATATATTTGTTTCGAAATTTATTCATTGTATTTATCAGTTGTGTCAGCTCTGCACATAAAAGATGCACTCGGCGTCTCATTGTTTGTACTTTTTCTGGCGATTGATTGCGATAAGTTGAAAAGTTGTCGGAAAATTCAGATTTTTTCCCAAAAATAAATCACCACAGGTGTGCACTCATGGTTAATTGGATTCTACGCGGAGTAACTTGGAGTGTGAGTGACTCGACAATGGCGTACTTTCGCCGCGTGAATTCGCCGAGTACAAACACCGACTCCGCATAGATACGCGTGGATCTCGATACGACCGAACTCGGCAAATCGAGTGAAGTGTGCGTTTCGCGTCAGCTGTACTGTACCACCCATGATACAACTATAAGCAAAGTATGAATGGTCTCATGTATACAGTTAGTGAGAAAATGACGTAAACGCAAAACTTGAATGTTGATTCCGCCGCCGCCGCCGCCGGAAAAGCAACACCTATGTCTCTTTTTTTCTTCGAAAAGGTGTGTGTCTGAATGTCTGGAAAATTATTTGGGTAATTGACTATATTTAACCCTTAACCTGCTACATATATATAATGGGACTGTTCTTTCTTTGAATTAAGACCATTCCATTTATGCGACAAAGGGGTGTTTTGGGGAAAATTACTGATCAGCAGCCAGACATTGTAAACCATGATCAGCCTGCGGGTTAAGAGTTAACTGAGTGAAGTATGTGGATACACTGCTTATCTGGGGCACTGATGACAAGACTATATATGTTGTTTTTTTTGTTGTGTTTTTTTTGTATTTTTTTTGGGAAGATATTTTGCTTTTTTTGAGGGGGAAATTATGAGGATATTTTGGATTGGGATGGGGTCGAAATTTGGCCCCAAATTGGGCCTTGACAGCTGTATGGTCTCATCCAGACAAGGACCTCGGTATACACCTGTACGGTCCACATTTAATAGAAAGAAAACGTATCTATATATATATTTTTTCATTGTTTTTGTATTTTTGTATTTTGGGAAAATCTTTTGCTTTTTTTGGGAAATTATGAGGATATTTTGGATTGGGATGGAGTCGAAATTCTCCCGAAACTGGGCCTAGATAGCGGTGCGGTCTCATCCAGACATAGACATCGGTAGTCTCATCCAGACAAGGACCTTGGGTCATATACAGCTGAACGGTCTACATTTAATTGAAGGAAAACAAATATGAGGATATTTTGGATTGGGATGGTGTCGGAATTTGGCCTCAAATTGGGCCTAGACAGCTGTACGGTCTCATCCAGACAGACATCGGAGGTGGTCTCATCCAGACAAGGACCTCGGTGTACAGCTGTACAGTCTACATTTAATTTAAGGAAAACATATAATTATATGTTTTTGTATTTTGGGAAAATATTTTGCTTTTTTTTGGAAAATATGAGTATATTTTGGATTGGGATGGGGTCGAAATTCGGCCCCAAATTGGGCCTAGACAGCTGTACGATATCATCCAGAAAAGGACCTCAGTATACAGCTGTACAGTCTACATTTAATTTAAGGAAAACATATATACATATATATATATGTTTTTCCTATTTTTGTATTTTGGGAAAATAATTTGCTTTTTTTGGGGAAAATATGAGGATATTTTGGACTGGGTCGAAATTCGGCCCCAAGTCAGGCCTAGACAGCTGTACGGTCTCATAAAGACATAGACATCGGTGGTCTCATCCAGACAAGGACCTCGGTCATATACAGCTGTACAGTCTACATTTAAGGAAAACATATATGAGGATATTTTGGATTGGGATGGGGTCGAAATTTGGCCCCAAATTGGGCCTAGACAGCTGTACGGTCTCATCCAGACAGACATCGGAGGTGGTCTCATCCAGACAAGGACCTCGGTATACAGCTGTACAGTCTACATTTAATTTAAGGAAAACATATAATTATATGTTTTTGTATTTTGGGAAAATATTTTGCTTTTTTTTGGAAAATATGAGTATATTTTGGATTGGGATGGGGTCGAAATTCGGCCCCAAATTGGGCCTAGACAGCTGTACGATATCATCCAGACAAGGACCTTGGGTCATATACAGCTGAACGGTCTACATTTAATTGAAGGAAAACAAATATGAGGATATTTTGGATTGGGATGGTGTCGAAATTTGGCCCCAAATTGGGCCTAGACAGCTGTACGGTCTCATCCAGACAGACATCGGAGGTGGTCTCATCCAGACAAGGACCTCGGTGTACAGCTGTACAGTCTACATTTAATTTAAGGAAAACATATAATTATATGTTTTTGTATTTTGGTAAAATATTTTGCTTTTTTTTGGAAAATATGAGTATATTTTGGATTGGGATGGGGTCGAAATTCGGCCCCAAATTGGGCCTAGACAGCTGTACGATATCATCCAGAAAAGGACCTCAGTATACAGCTGTACGGTCTACATTTAATTTAAGGAAAACATATAATTATATGTTTTTGTATTTTGGGAAAATATTTTGCTTTTTTTTGGAAAATATGAGTATATTTTGGATTGGGATGGGGTCGAAATTCGGCCCCAAATTGGGCCTAGACAGCTGTACGATATCATCCAGAAAAGGACCTCAGTATACAGCTGTACGGTCTACATTTAATTTAAGGAAAACATATATACATATATATATATGTTTTTCCTATTTTTGTATTTTGGGAAAATAATTTGCTTTTTTTGGGGAAAATATGAGTATATTTTGGATTGGGATGGGGTCGAAATTTGGCCCCAAATTGGGCCTAGACAGCTGTACGGTCTCATCCAGACAG